>JARVGW010000247.1:13465204-13481126 GCA_031762495.1 Anablepsoides rubrolineatus | reverse complement strand
AATTGTGTTTGTGGTTGTGGCAAATGGGGGGTAGTTTTACTAAATGTGTTTAGGTAACTGGTCATTTGGTTTAGAGTGCTGGGTTTTGTGTTTTAGCAATAGAGAAAAACTGTAACTATAGTGTCACCCAGGAATATAATAACGATAGAATATCATCCAAACAACTGACTCTTTGGCTGATGATATATATTCTTTTTCAATATGTCAAAGGAAATATCTTAAAGGAAATAAATCTAAAGCATTCATTATGTCTCATGCTGGTTGCAACATTCAGTTCAGATTTGCTGCTAAATAAAAGTGCCACAGATAATAATAATCCACCCAAAATCCTCAAACATGAGCAACATTTCTATGAATTATGCAGCCATGTTTTTTTCTACTTTGCTAAATCTGCCACGCTGCCTTTTTTTTTAAGAAAAGGTGCCAGTAAGTTAAAGATTTTGACCCTGTGGGCAGCTTGTTGCTCTGCAACAGTGTCATCTATATCAGAGAGACTAACGCTGTCAGTTACCATTCAGTATTTCTGTGATTTATCTCATCTCCTTGGCGCTTCCATCTCCCATCCGTCTTTGCTGACCAGCTGAAGTGCCCTCATCTCCGTCCCCCATGGCACAGGATTAATTGAATGAACAGCAGGGCAGCACTGAGACTGAGGATGTGTGCGTAGGTGGCACACAGCCCACGCATGAAGAAAAGATTTACTTTGATATAAGTTGACTCAACAGATCTCTGTAACGTCGGAACATGATGATGCTGGAGTGTTGTCTTCTTTCCTCACAACCAACTTGTCTGTGTTTAATTTTTGATCTAATTATTTCTGACCTATTTAAACCAACTCTTTCAATTTAATGGTCTGATTAGTCCATGGAGATACTGGGATTATCTGACAGTTTTTTATTCTCAGATTGTCACATAATTAGAGGCCTCGGTCTAATGTTTAGTATATAGTAATGTTTTTTGGCATTTCAAGGCTGCAGATGTTGATCTAAGTCTACAACTTGTCAAGTAAATAATTGAAATCCCTGCAAAGTTTATGTTTGTGGATACTGTTGGAGTTAGAGGATGAAATCACAGCAAGTCAGGCTCAAGTCTCAGGAGAAAGACAGAAATGTAACACGTGCTTCATTTTTGTCTTAGAGTTCTCTTTTCATCTGATGTTCAACATTAATGTTTGCATTTCACATGAAAATTCAATTAAATTCAAAGTTTTTTTGGAGCACATTTACTTTTTATAATTAAATACATTTAATATCAGAAAATTACTTTTAATACCTAAAATTGTCAGATATTTTAGGACATTTACTCAAGTACTATTCTTCTTGAAGACTAACACGTTTTATGGTAAGATACTTTATACAACACTGCTTCTTCTTTTGGCATAAAAGGCAAATAAGTGAATGAGAACGTAATCATCATTACAGTAATGATGTAATGTGTGCTTTTAACAGTCTTCTATTATCTGCCTTGTTACAAGTTCAGTTTTTACAAACCATGTTTGTGCTGTCAAATGAATTAGCAGTGCATGTTGGGAACACTCTGTGTCTTTGAAGCAGAATTGTTCAGATACAGTTTTTTTTCTTCTCATTCTGCCTCACCACCCCTGGATGTCCCCTCCTGAGCCCCACCTGCTGGCAGAGGGTTCTGCTCTCTCACCTCAGCTGTCACACCTGCTGCTCATTAACTCATCAGCCTTTTTAAGACCAGGACCCACGCTCCACCTGGATGTTGTTGTCGTCACATGTTTTACCTCAGGTGTGATGACAGCTGCGAGCGCCTCATCCATACTTCCTGGGTGATTTAGAGTTGTTTTATGCTGTTGGATATTTTGTCGTTGATTAACTGAATTTTAGATGCAGTCTTATAGTTTTTTTATACTTTGTGATTGATTGATTGGAGACACAGACGTGACCTCTTTTGACATAATAATCATGTCAACACATTTACCTGGTTCAGCTAACTCGTGCTGGTTACAAGCCTTAAACTATTACTACCTATCTGCCCACTCTCCACCACTCTTCCTCTGTTTTGCCATCTGTTCCCCGGGAACATTTCCCCTCCTGTGGACCTGTAAATGAAAAAACAAAACAAAACAGTAAGCCCTTTGGCAAAATGAATCAGCATTTCTCCAAACTGTCCCCCAGCAAAACTCTTAAAGCCAAGCACTGCACTGCTGAAGTCGCAAACTTGTCTCTGCATTTACTTTTGGACGTTTTCTGTACATAAACTGTTATTTTTGACAATGTGGTTTCTGATATTTTGGGTTTGACAATTAGGAGAAAGATTACAGCATAAAAAGCAGATTAAAAGCAAAACAAAGGCAGGGTACAACCAGGTCTCAGTGAGGAACATGTAACAAACACTGAATGAGAATGAAAAGTAATGTTCTGGTGAAACACATAATAATCATTTTTGTGCTTTTCAAACTCACAAACCTCAGAATGATTGAAAACATTCTCAAACCCATTATTTTTCTATAAACTTCACATTTCTCTGACCTTCCTTTTCTGACCCATGCTCTCTGGTTGTTCTTTAAATGATCTTTTTGGCATTTTAAATATACTTTATAGATGATGATTAAGCATATTCAAAGAAGTAAAAGAGCATTTTTGTGGCTGAGTGGGACTGTTTATAAAATGACATCAGACGCAGCTCTTCATCTTTCTTTGTCTCTTTTACTCCTCAACCCTTTTCATGCTGTCGGTTTTTATCTGCCGTCTCCTGCCTCTGCAGCATCCGTCATCTTTAGCAGCTCCTTGACCTTCAACTTATTTACTGTCCCGTCACAACTTTAACTGTCTGTCAGCAGCCTCCAGAAACTTCTCACCAGAGAAATGTTGCTCCTTTTCAGCCGTGTTGAACAAATTTCTGAACAGAAAGTTGGTGCTAATGACAGAAATAAATTCAGGCGCTGAAGGTGGGCACAGTGAGATGAACGAAAATCATTATTTCTAAAAACATAAATGGGCTGAATCACAGATTTATCATCAGATGTAGTGTGCCTTTTCTGCTCTCGGCTAAATTATAGGTACAGGGACGTTTTGATCTTATTTAAATACATAAATGACACAAAATGAGACAAATTAGTATTTTCTCATTTTTATGTTTGCTTTTTAGATAAATTGTCCAACCATCTTCTAAAATAACAAATAAAATCAGAGAACATCCTGTTCAAATGTCTGCATTGTTTATATATTTTTTTAGGAATTTATGAGAACTAATCAAATACTTTGGTGAATGCCAGTTTTCTGTTGTTTTAGCTGGAAACTGTTGTTCTGTAGATTGTTTTGTGTTCCAGATCAGCTTACTGTCAGCCTCCACCTACTGCTTGTTTGTGTTTGTTTAACCCTCACAACATCCTGATTCAGCTGAATGTTAGTGTTATCGCTCCATCAGAAGTAAGTTACCAGGTCAGATACCTGAAATGTAGAGCAAGATGTAAAAAACACCAAAAAGTCCTAATTTAGTTTTCAAAAATGCTGATTTTGGTATTTTCCTTTATTAGATGCTTGAACAACACATCTACCAGCGTGATCACTAAAGCTTTATTAACTCAATCAAATCCACTTTGAATTTTACAAACCTTATTAATCCACAATAGCTGTTTTATTCCAATCTGACCTAATTCAGACAGAATCACATTCTGTACATTCTTTGCAAGATACTTTAATCTGATCTAAAATTCTACAATGGAGCCAGTTTGTGTCGCCAGGAACCATTTTAGACCTCATGGATCTACTGCACTTCAGAATGATTGTAATGATTCTGCTTTTTCTGTGTGTGTGTGTGTGTGTGTGTGTGTGTGTATGTGTGTGTGTGTGTGTACTTAATTTTACTACAGCGTGAGGACCATTTGCCCCATACTAAGTGAGGTCTTTGATGTAAAGTGAGGACCTTGTCAATCCCTTTGTTTGCAGCTCTGCTTTACTTTACTAGTTAAGTTTAGAGCTATGATGTGAATTAAGCTTTGGTTCAGGTTAGGGTTAACTATAGACCAGTAATGGTTAGTTTTAGGGAAAATGTCTGGATTAGGCATAAATACAGTTACAGAAATGAATGGAAGTCAATAAAATGTCTTTAGTTTGATCCTGATCCTTTATGTTTTCTTTGGTTTTTAGTTTCCTTGTTTCTTTTCTTCTCTTCTCTTATGTCATTTCTCTTTTCCTGTCTGTCATTCAATCAACCTCACCTGTTGTCACTCTCCAATCAGCCCAATTGCTTTCCATGTTCTCAACATCTCCTGCTCTATATATTCAGTTCTCTACTTATCAGTTCTGCATTCTCTTGTCTTCCCTTGTGTCCTCTGAGTGTTTTTAATATTGTTAGTAATTTTGCCACCATGCCAGCCTTTGTTATCTCGTTTATTAAAGGGGTAATATTGTGTGTTTCTCAGGCATATATTTAAAGTCTATACAATAATAAAGTAACTATGTCTTCTTCAGTTGTTGTTAAAATGTTGTTTTTATGTTTAAATCAAAAAAAAACTTGACTTCTCTTCATATCTGTTTCTAAACACCTCTAAATTAGCCTCTGTCTCTTTAAGAACCTCCTTCTGCTTCTTTCCCGCCCATTTTTCCAATAACTACAGTATTTGTAGTCAGATTTGTGAACAATATACCTTTAAACTGCTGGACAGATTATAATAAAATTATACTATACGTCTACAGCTGATTACCTTCTGCCAAACAAATTCAAGATGGCCGCCACAGCCAACTGAATATAGGGGATTTTCCATTCTTTATTTTCAAGGTTTGAGCAAAAGGGCTACAGGTTTCTAATTTCTCCGCATAAAATGATTTTAGTCCAAAGCTCTAGTGAGAACAAGAGCAGGTAATAGTCATTCCTTAAAAGAATGTTAAGTTTTTCATTTTTAAGTACTTTGTTACAAACTGTAAACACTCTTGCAGCTGAGGGCTTTCTGGCTCATCTGGGTATGTTTGTGTCTCAACATCTGGATATGTCCACTGTCCTTTTAGTGTTTATTTTTGTGGCATCTGAAGAATCCCACAGGCCTGAAAAATGTACATATTCAGTATATTTGTATATATTTTACTGCAGGTAGAGCAAAAGGCATGATATCAAAGTGAACAAGCGTCTCTGTTCATTTACACCTAATTATTTGTGTCGGCCCAACAAGTCAACAAGCCTTCGGCAAATAAAACATTATTTATGTCAGAGTGCTTCCTGGACTTCATTTGTTTAAAAAGCTCTCTGGATGGAATGGGAACAGACACATTACCAACAAAACTTTGCAGTGATCCCTTTTTGAAAAACAGCCTTTGGCCAATGTGTGTAACGCTGAACTGAGACGATGAACATGATTTTTATACAAAACAACGAAGGCAATGTTAGCGTGACTAGCTGCTATTTAAGGCTTTCAATATTTTTTAAGCAATTTGAGGAACTTCGAGGACAAGAATAAAACATAAACTTTTGTGTAACTTAAAAACAGTTACAACATATTGTAGAGTTTTAAAGTACATATATTATATTTTTATTAAAATTATCCTTTTATTCTCAAACCATTTTAAAATGTTCTAAACCGTATCATGATTGTCATGATTACTTTTTGCCACTGAAAAAACCCCAGATTTGATCAAATAATTGGTGCTCCTTAAATCAAACTAATTGCCATCTTGAGTTGTTAGTTTCTGCAGAATAAAAGAACAAGATCAAGCACTTTGTGTTTAAATCACCAGTTTCCCTGCCAGGATAAATGTAAAAAAAAAAAAAAAACATAGTTCTGCATTAAGGACAGAAATTGTTGCTCATAGGCT
This sequence comes from Anablepsoides rubrolineatus, assembly GCA_031762495.1. Lineage (NCBI taxonomy): Eukaryota > Metazoa > Chordata > Actinopteri > Cyprinodontiformes > Rivulidae > Anablepsoides > Anablepsoides rubrolineatus. The sequence continues at coordinate 13,475,352 of JARVGW010000247.1, read as the reverse complement.
CAGCTTACCAACACTGATGGGGGGAAGAAAGGATTAAATTCTTCCTGGAAAACCAAAAACAACACATATGAGTCATATCTTTGACCCACATCTACTAAAGCGCCGCCTGTGCAGCTTTATCCCACTGATTCAGGAGCTTCTTTAACTGTTGGCTCTACTTTCACTTTATCATTTTTATAACTCCTCCTGACTGAAAACAAATGTGTTTTTTTACATCATGGGGTTTTAAAGCAGCACAACCTATGAAACTAAATTGGAGACAAAACAGCGATGTGATGCATTGCAGCCCTGAGACTGCAGCAAATTTGCGATTGAAATTAGAATAACATGTAAACGCATCGAGACATAATTAAGACACTTTTTGACTAAATTGCAACACAATAATTTGTGCAAAACCTGTGCAACCATAAGCAGTAAAGGGAAATGCTAAGGGTGCTTTCCATGTAGGGGATTTGTTATGACTTTTCATCCGAGTTTATCAGAGTATAGTTAATTTATTCTGTAGAATAATCCCTGGTTCCTCAGGTTTATGAAGGTAACTTGTTCTGCGGGTTTCTCAGCTTTGTTCCTACATGAGGTGTTATATGGTGCAGAGGATATTTCATGATAAAAGTATCATATGATGCAGTCAAGACTAAAGCCTACACCCATCCGAACTACCAAAATCAGCTCAGATTGTTGCTGTTTCATTATAAAAATTACATCAGTGTTTCCAACATAGACTCGGCCGCCCAATTTGTCATAACCCACCTGCAGAACCTTTTACCCCCCCCCCCACACACACACACACACACCCTCACCCCCACCCCCACCCCTAACCTAACCTGTCAACAGATGTTAGCAGTTATGAGGTATACTTCTGGTATTCTGTTTCAATTGAATTATATTGTTACATTTTGTTATATTGTTATACTCTTTTAATTGGACCACCTGGTTTCTAAAGATAAAAAAATAACATCAAAAACAAAACTATTTAATTTGGCATGTTTGTAAATCAGCAGTGAGATTTAGAAAACTGCACACAGGTTCACCACCTGAAATCTTGCCTATAGGCGACACATTGACTAGGACCGGCCCTGTGTGCAAGATGTGTATTTTGGCCCAAATGTTGTATCATATGTACCAATTAAGTTATTTTTTTTCTTATTTCTCCCAATTGTGAGTCTCCATCTTCCAGCTACTAACAGTCACAGCCTAGTGAGACACAGCCTTAAGTTTTTTTCCCTTTTAGTACAAAAACAGATACAGAACTCCTAAACCAGTATCTCACTGGGCTGCGACTGTTGGACGTTCGTTGACGACTCAAAATGGCAAAACAATTGGTAAATATTCAGCTGAGGTCCCATTAAATTGTTTGCAACCAGGTGAGCAGCGCCAGTTTTTGAAAATGACTTCTTGTTTTTGCGTGCACGGCTTGCGAACAATTTACCAAGAACTCCACAAGATGATCTGGAGACAAATGTTTAATAACTCAGCCAAAATAGAAACAGGCTTCAGTGACACAGATTTAAAACAGATATAAAACATCTGCTTGACATCAACTTGGCGGCTGTCATTAATATTTCACACCTGGTGTTAAAATGCATCTCCATGTGTGTCTTAAGTGACCACCTGTGATCACACTTTGTTTTTTTCTGCTCTGCATCCAGATAAACGTGAATCACGCACAAGAATCTGATGCACAGCCGGCTGAGGAGAGCAACAAACAAACAGAATTACAACCAGCCAATAAATCGTAGATTCAGACATTTTAATACCACATGTCAGACGGTTCACGCAGGCATCTGTAATTTCAAAACATTTTGCAAATTTGCATAAAAAAGTGCAATATAAAGATGAGAAAAAAGGAATGAAAAGGTCTGTATAGAATTGTTTTCTTATGTTGAAGAGACTTTTCCGTGCTTGGCTCTGCTGCATAAAAATGACAGATCAAGGTTTAAAACTGGATCAGTCTTTGTGTAGGAAGTGCTAAAAAGACTGAGCAGTGATGCTCTTTGTGATACATCTGCTGACTGCATATGGCTGATAATGTGCAACAATGCAAAAGTTTCACTCTTTCATTAAAATACAAGTTCTAATTCTAAACCCTCCATTAACATAATCTGCAGCATGAAGCCAATTATTAACAAGATGTCCTTCACAGCTGACCGTCACAATTTAATTTGCATTAAATTTTAACACAGAAGAAACTTTATTTTGAAGGGCTGCATATGTTGGATGATTCTCTCAGCCATTTTTAGCTCAATTTATGTCAAGTTTTAGATATTTTTGCAGATGTAGCAGTGATTACTTTCTAGGAGTTTTAATCAAATACAGCCCATGTTTCATTAGATTTTTTGATTAAAATAACAGACTTGGCTCCAGTAGACAATGCCAAGGATATACTGTTCATTAAAATCAGTTCAACATGCTGTACATCCTGTACAAAAGTAACTTCCTGACCAGAGACTGGTTCTGTAGATTTGAGGCTTATGACCAAACAGTTGGACTCTGAGCCGAGTCCTGGATGCTGTGAGAGTCTGGGATGAAGGATATCCTGTACAACCTGAATCAGGAGCAGCACAGAGCTGCATTGTTTTCTTCTTTGTACAAGTTGTGTTGTTTGTATAATGCTCTTGTTGTTTAAAGTACAGACCCATATTCTGATCCTCTTAAAATCAAGCAGAACGCTGCATCATGAGACCCGTTTTTCCGTGGATCCTGCTGATGCCAGAAGGGCGCTTTGCAGAAACTTCAGGATCCTGCACGCAAAAGAAACAACATTTTAACCTTTCATATCTGTTTGTGTGTGCGTGTGTGTGTTAAACAAAATACACTTAGCACAAAAAGTAAGGAAATGTGTGTTTTGTCGATTATTCCTTTGTTGTAACAGTGCTTCTTGGCAATAAATCTTATGCTGTTTGAAAGTCTTGTATTTCCCTTTTAAATGATGCCACATTTGTAAGGAACATGCATTTGTGGGATGAGCAGTAGAGCTGAGTATGTGGGGTGTGCACATGTAACGATTCACTCAACCCCCAATTCAGTCATTGATTTTAGTTCACAATTATAATTCTTTTCCTTTTTGTTTTTACAATAAACTTAACTGTAGCCATTTTATAACCAAATGTGTTTCTTTTTTTATAACATCAGCATTGTTGTCCTGGTATGAATCAGTAACTGTTGTTTTGGTAACACAATATTAAAATGTCATCACAAATCCTTTTGTCACCAAAAGTTATCAAACATCAAACTGAATTTGTCTTAAAAACAAAACTTACTGTTAAACATCAACAATAAAATGTATTCTTTCATTTTTATGAATCAATTCACATTTATGACATAAGTATAATCAATTATTAATCAAATCTTGATTAATTATTACATCCCTACTATTGACACTTGTTTTGAGCTTCTGGTCCCCCAGGTGCTAATCAGCTAACAGATTTGTTGCCAAAAAGCTTTGTTACAACAAAACACTAATTTTCTTGTTGTTTTAAGTATATGTCATGAACCAAGTTACTTTTGGAGACAACTGTCAGTTTTCAGAATAAGATGATCCTAGTTTAAAACTCTGGGATAAAAGGTGACAGTATATCCATTATTTATTCCAGGAATCCTGTAGATCTTTAAATTTATAGCCTTCAATGAAAAAAGGAAGAGAAATAAATGTGTGGTTGTGCTGCAGCCCCATTTTGTGCAATTATATATATATGTATTCAAAATACTAATTAAGATTATGTTGTAATGAGAGACTTGCATAAAGATGGCAAGTGCACATTATAAGACCTTTTTATTAACCTTTCTATATCAACAAATCATATTTTCATGCAGAGCAGGGAACATATTTCCCACAGGGTTAAGTTTAATCTGCTGACTCTTAAATGTTTTTATAGAAGCACTTATTATTCCAGATTTATCCTGATTGAGTTTAAAGCAGCTCAAAAAGCAGTTGAGCTTGATAGAGCATTAACCATCAGGTAGTTTTAGATAAAAATGATTGTTTATCAAATAAGGAAAGAAACAATATTAACTAACAAATAGACTGATGGGGATTTTAAACAATAAACTGAGGTTAGAATAAGGAGGGATGTTATAAAACATTCTAATATGAACCAATACTGCAAGTCATGCTTGGATTCCTGAGCCCCTTCTTCTGCTGATAAGCAGCCCCTTCTTCCCTTTTTCTCCATCCACATGCAGAGCAGGGCGCTCTCAGCTAAATGTCATCTTGGATCTGTCGAAGTGAGCAAACATGTTCCCGGTTAGTGTTCGTGTCTTTCTCTGCTGTAATTTAAACAACAGTTTGTTCCTTTGTGGATGTCATGACAGAAACATTTGTTAATCTTTGACTTGTGTCAGGTTCTCCACAGTATCTCTGGTTCTTTAAACGCATCGTTACTTTCTGCTGTTAAAAGTGAGCTTCAGCAGCACGGTGGGTTAGCGGTCAGGCTTGTTGCATCACATCAAGAAGGTCCTGAGTTCAAACCCGGGGTTGTTCTATGAGGCGTTTGTGTGTTCTCGTCTCATTGTATTGTTTTCTCCAACAGGCCAAAAACACGTTTAGGCTGCCTTCAGGCAAGGGATGGGATGCAAGGAATTTTTGTATTAATCCGATACCAAGTAAACACAGGGCTGGTGTTACCATTGTGAATCCAAAACTTATCATTTTCATTGAATAAATCTAAGATTTTATCTTAAATGTGTTGATTATGATAAAAAATAAAATAAGATTTTAGGCAAATAAAAATGTTCTGTAATAATATAACAGTGTAGAAATAATAAAATAATTCCCCTCAAGTTACTATGTCACTAAAATAACAAAAAAAAGCAAAATATATATATAACAATGTCAACAACAACAAAAAATATCTTCCACAACGAATATGACTAACTCCAAACAATTAGGAGACTTTGCAGTAATGATTATTTTTTTACTTTAAAATAAATTTGTGCAAATGAATTGTAAACAAAAGAATCCATCTAAAGCCGTTTGTTTTGTGATCTCCCAAAGTAATCTTGTTTTCTCTTCTGTGTTTAAAGGACTTTTCCTGAAGATTAACAATACCTGCTTGAGTTTTTATACTGGAAAACACTTGTGACCTTCTCCATCACTTACCTCCTGGAGCTCCCAGCAGAAGCTTCTCCATCTCATGACTCAAACCAAAACACCTCCAGTATTTCACCAAAGGGAAACACTAATATTTAGTGCAGCTGTAGCTACAGTGTAGCTTACCACCATGAGTGACTGTAGCGTGAAGTGCTTTGGAGTCTGTAGGGACTTTAAAAAGTGCTATAAGTTCATTTCATTTACCTTTTAGGGTTTCTCAAGATAAACACAACTTCTCTGACACCTGTTGAAACCAAATGATTTAGAGTTTCTTAAAAAAAAAACAGTAACACTGTAAATCTCATCAACCAGTAAATATGTCTCTATTTTCAATAAAACTCCATTGGTGACATTAAAGCTTCTTTTTCAGCACCTCCTTTGAAATCAACCAGAAGAATTCAATTTCTTCTTGTTTTTAGCTCATGTTTTAGCTTATTTATCTGAGTCCAAAATTATTGTTATTTTTTTTTCTTCTTTATTGCTTGTTTTTGTGTAAATACTTGTGTGTTTGTAATTTTTGTCTTATAACAGGTCTCTCTTGAAAATGAGATTCTGGAACTCAATGGGACTATAAATAAAGGTCAAATGGAAAAAAAAAGGGAAAAAAAAGATAATCTGCATCACGTTTATCAAAAACCCTAAACCAGTCCATTTGTATAATACATGCTTTGATAATTTAGTCACAACATAATTAAAGCAAATTATTTAAATCATGACTTCTGCCTCTGGCTTTAACCAACATATGACTGAGGAGAACAGTTTACAGTTACAACTTCTCACCATCTTATTGAGTCAGTCTGCACAATAAGAAACATATAAACTCTATTTGTTATTAAGATGTCAAAGATTAGTCATCTTTGTTCTTTTTTCTGGATGAAATTGATGAATCTGCGCCTTTTACGCGTCTGACAAGCAGAAAATCAGGAGTAAGAAAACCGTCTGCACAGACTGCTTTAATCAGGAAAACAAGAACAAAGATTGCATTTGTGTCTGCAGGCACACAGAGACCTACTGACACACTGTGCGGCAGAGATTGGATGAGAACCGGAGAGAGAGAGAGGCGCGCGCAGAGCGAGTCTTTCCGCGCCGCGCCACAGATGTTGTGCCACAGCTCCAGTGAGGAGCAGCAGCGTGACAATGTCTGGACCCTTGCACCACCTCATATAGGCTCAGAACCGCTCGTGTGAACTTTTCTCTCAAACACACACACACACACACACACCCCTCCGACCGCTCTGATGGATTCTAGGCTCCACGTCGGACCGGTGATTCCCACACCGGACCCGAGCGGCCGAGCGCCCTGGAATATCAGCTCCATCAACCCGCACCGGCTCATGGAGGTGTCCCCTGTCGCTCCAGCTGTAAGTGTTGGCTTCAGAAGCTTTGTTTGATTTACATGTTTGCTGATTGTGTCTGGAGAGCTTTTGCGCACAGAAAACGCAACTCGCCACATGAAAGATCTGACAACTGGGTCTAATTTTTTATCAAATCATGCAGATCCTCGTTTTCAGATTCATTTATTGAGGGAAATGTGAGAGATCAGATTAGAGTTTCTTTTTTCTTTTTGGATAAGCATGTGGAGAACCTGAGTTCAGTGGATTTTCTTTTTATCATTCATATACTCCATCATCTTTCCAATGAGGACATTTTTGTGTGACACAATGTATCAATAATTTAATGTTTATCTAAAATAATACATGTAAGACTTTTGGTTCATTTGTGTGCAGCTTTATTATATTTCCACTTTAGCTGTTTTTCTTCCTCAGCTTGATTGTTTGCCAGTTTTAAATTTTAATCACAGCCTAAATACCCCTGACTGCTCCAAGTTTCAGTTTTTGAGATTTTCCTGAGAATCCAAGCATCTCCCTCTGTCTGAGATCAGTTCTTCCACACAGCCTTTAGGGAAATCCTTCAATGTATCCCTGGGTTGCAGCTCATAAAGAACACAAAACATGAAAGGAAAAATCATCACGTGTTTGCTCAGGAGGAACTGCACACTGACATCAGATAAGAGTGATCTGACACAGATGTAATGGTTGCAGCTTCTGCAAAGACAGATGGGATGTTTTTCTCTGAAATATTTGTTTTTTTAATGAAAAACTTTCAGTTTTAAATTCCTTTTCCCAACAAAGATGCCTCACTTTCTCAGTCTGATAGAATATATAGATTAAATTCAAAGTCTTTACACGACCAAACAGCTCCAAAATGAGAAATGTAATGTGTTTCTTTTTTTCCCCTTTTTTTACAGACAGTGATGATGTGTTGTGAGTACGTGGTCCTGTCTGATTTTTTTTTCATTCATGCCCTGTTTTGTTAAAAAGACAAGTCACTTCTGACGGTGGAGAAATCTCCTTTTTCTCACATAAAATTGGTCTAATTGAGGACTTGCTCAGAAGGTGTGGCTGATTCTGTGAGCATCAAGTGTGCAGCTCATGCAATATTCATCTGTGCTATTAAGTCTCTGCAGAAATGAAACAAACAGAGCGATAATTCCTAAAGAAAACTGAAAATTGTGCAGCAGACATGGGGAGAGAGAAAGCGTTGTCTGGAACATCTCCTCAGTTTATCACTGTCAACATTTTAATATTTAAACTAAATGACAGCTGTGGCAGTGCAACAAGGATTTGGCTCCATGTCTGAAACCACTAACTTCTTAATAAACTTAGCCCAAAAAGTAAGGAAATTAGGGTTTGATGTTATTTATTTGATGCTTCACAACCTATTATTTTCTCTTTTAAATGGTGCCACATTTGTAAGAACATGCATTTGTGTGATGAGCAGTAGAGCTGAGTATGTAGGTTGCAGAGATGAAAAAATGGCCAAATCCTCTCTGTAAAACAGATTATTTTGATGTTATTGATGCTTGTTTTGAGTTTCTGGTACCTTCAGGTGCCTACTATAAGATTTATTACAAATAAGCATTGGTACAACAAAACAATAATCTACCATTTACAAATTTCCTCATTTTTTTGTGCTAAGTTATTGTATCTCAGAGTAAATCTATTAACTTTGATCATATTTCAGTCATTTATGACCAAATACATAATTTGAAATTTTTAATTTTCAAGAAAATAAAACAAATTCAATAATAAAGTTGTTTGAATCTGTACAGTATGTTTTCTAATGTAAGGTCTCTTCTGTTATAATGAAGAAAATAAAATCAGATTTCTGTATCCCATTAAGGGACCTCTACTGGTTATAATAAGAAGTGCATAAAATATCAGAGTTCTTAATTAAGCCACTAAACCTCTGACAATAAGAGCTGTTACTGTAAAAGGATTTGAAACAAGAAATAAAAAGCATGAAGGTCCAAAATTACAGACATGGTGACCTAAATAAATGCTGTGCATGAAGAACACAGATGGGCTGTTTATAAATAAAAACATTTTAAAATTTTAGGGTTTTACCCTCAATTTATAACAATGTTTTTACAATTATCTTATTTTATGCATAAACAAGGCATTTCAGAAAACCTTCATAAGAATGGGCTTTTAACACACTTTTTATTCACTATTTTAAATGCTGCAAAACCAAACTATATTTAATTGCTTGTTGCAGGATTGTTTAATTTCTATTTTTTATTAAATCATATTGCTTTTTCATAAGTCCTTGACATTTTTAAATAAGGTCGATATTTACTTTTAATACTTAAGTACAAAAAATATCAGATACTTTTACTCAAGTAATATTCCTACAGGAGACTTTAACTTATTTAAATGTTTTGGTAAGATACTTGTACTTTTACTCAAGTATCCCTTTACTTTATACAACACTATACATTAAAACACATAATAAAACATGCATAAAACTCCAACCTACTCATAAAACCATATACCTATTTGCAAAATTGTGTACTTTAAAAAAACATTTAGCATAAAAACAGTGAAAAATATACAGTATATGAGGTAGATTTGGTAAAATATTTAATTAAAATCTATGTCAGGGATAAACCTTTATACACAAAGAACATTGCTCCTGAAAAAAACAGTAACAAACTAATAATAGTTATTGTATTTTGGGTGTTTAGCTGGTAATCAGAGTCCATGAGAAGAAAGTATTTTTGAGTCTGTTGGTATGATGAGTAGGTTCTCTGGACAAGTTCTTCTTTGTTGAAAACTCTTTTCGTTCAGAGGACCTACTCAACTTATTTAACTCCAACACATTTGTTTTGTTCAACCGAAAGCAGCTGAGATGATTCCCAAATTCAAACCTTATGTAAAAAGAACCGGAAGTTAAATTCTCGCAGAGATAAACTCAACAAAAAGACTCGATCATGAAGCTAAATCTTTAACATAAAAACAGTCCAAACACAACTCCCAGCTGACAAACAGAGCACATTTTGTGAGCAGATGAACCTCTTCATTTACTCAGTCGTTGAAAAATGAGTGTGTCTGAAACCTAATGAGGTGAAATTAGTTCCAGAACAAAATTTGAAACAAGCCGTTTTAATTCAGCTTAATCATGTTTGTGCCATTTTTTTTAATTTAAAGGAAAATTCATTTATTAAACCAGTCTGATTCAGAGTAATGAACTTCTCTAGTAGAGATTTTTCACATTTGTTGTCTGTGTTTGCTGAATTTAACTGACAATATGTCTCACTCCATTGCTCGGTTTGTTTGTCATTGTTTATATCACCACGTGTTCCATGGTTCTTGGCTGATGAGACAAAAACAGCCCAGAGGAGTAAAATTACACACTATTTTCTTTTAAACTCTTCCCAAGCAACTCTGTAAACCCTTTTCACCTCGTCTGCTGCTGTGATTATTCTGAGTCTGAGTCGGTGAAGCCTGGAGACCGGCGACTTGAGAGGAAACAGAGGAGGAAGGGAAAAAAAGTGATCAAGAGATTTCTAAGAGGAAGACGTGAGGAAGGTTTGAGAATCAACTGGGAGGATAAAGAGATCAGGAGGTAAAGATGTGAAAAAGAGAAACAGGACTGAGGGGTCCTGACTTCATGTCAGAAGGAAGGGAAAAACCTGTGTCCACACACACACACACACCCACACACACACACACACACACACACACACACACACACACACACACACACACACACACAC
>JARVGW010000247.1:13362763-13423697 GCA_031762495.1 Anablepsoides rubrolineatus | reverse complement strand
ACTGGACACACACACACACACACACACACACACACACACACACACACACACACACACACACACACACACACACACACGTAGGTCACAGCAGCTGCTGGACCTGGTCATGGAACTTTCTGCTCCGGTTACACACCATCATCCTGAATGCCAAACCTAAGTTAGGGCACTCCCCATCTATAAGGAGATGTCCCATGTGTGGGATGGGACATCTCCTAACAGAACCTAAAGTATCCAGAACTAGTCTGTGTTCTGTAAAAACTAATTCTTTTTTTATCAAACCTGGTCAAGTAAAAAAATACACAATAATTATTGTGTGTAGGTTGTTGCTACAGAGAACACCTTGCCTACCATCTTCCACCTGTTCACATCAGTGCTGTGATTGGCTTCATTACGTCTTGTGTTTTCAACACATTCATGCATTTGAGAGGTACTTTATTGACATCAGTTTTTTTCTACAATATTGGTGAACAAAACAGAGATAACTTTAAATGTGTCAGAGTTTGACAAAAGTTTATTTTTTGGGCTAAACATTGTTAGGCATAAAGCTAATGCTCATACTTACACAGGACATTTGTATTGCTACAATATTCAACATGCTCAGTGGGGTTTTTAGTGATTGTTTTGACTAAAGTTATCATTCAATGAATAGTAGAGTAAGCAGCCAGTTCAACAAGCCAAAAACAGTAATGGTGTTGTGCTTCTTTTTATTATTAGAAGAGACAGATGTCCCTAAATTTAGTATAAATTCAGCTTCAACATCATGTTTTGGTCATGAAGCTCTATCCAGGTCATGCTGGTAATTGTAATAAACCACGATAGTGAAGACAAGTTTCATGATTCAACGATGGAACATTACCTCAAATATAACTGCACCCAGAAAATATGAACATTTCACATATTTTACACATTAAAAGGACAAAGCTCAAACAATGATATGTTGTGTTCAAAAGTTGTGTCAAATAAATGGTTTCTTGGACACATTTGCTTTATTACATGACATAAACAGAGCGCCTGTGGTGTTACAGTACATATCTCCACTTCTCACTTAAATGGATCTGGTGGTTTGTGCTGTTTGTGTATATTTCTGTCTGTTCTGTGCTAAATGTGTCTTTGCAAACCCCCCCAACTCCCCTCCTGTGTCACATGACTGAAACACTGCTGTTCTTGTCAGTCACTCCTCTGGATGAAACAGGAGCAGGGAAACATCAGACTGATGAGAAATGACTTCTATTCTAACCTGTACATGGGATTAAAGGATAGTTTCTTACACAACAGATACAGGATGATGCTGTCATCTGATATGATCAGACTGTAACCTTCTCTTTACTTTTGTCTCTTTCTGTCTGTTCCACTGACATGTTTCAGGTTATCGCCAACACAGCTGCAACGTCAGTACTCCCGTTTTGGTGTTTTGCATTTCACATGCATGACGTTAACCTCAGCAGACTTACAGTTATTGTCAGTGTGGAGTGAAATCTGATGTTAACAAAGCTGCACTTGAAACCAAAGTGTACGCTTCCTCTAATCCTGTAGTTCCTGAAGTTGGAGTTGGAACCCCTCAGTGGGTCTTGAAAAACCAAACAAGGGGCCTTGAGATCTTCATCTTCTATCACTTATCTATAGTCAGGTTGTGGAGGCAACAAGTCCAGGAAAGAAACCCAACATCCCTCTCCCTGGTGACACTCTCCAGCTCCCCAGGCTAGAGAGGACATATAACCCCTGCAGCCAGGTCTGGGTCTGCCAAAGGACTTATTCCCTGTGGGACATGTCCAGAGTACCTCTAAAGCAGTGGTGTCAAACTCAGGTCCTCGAGGGCCGCTATCCTGCATGTTTTCCTTGTTTCTTTGCTTCAACACACCTGATTCAGTGCTTCAATTAACTCCTTAAATTCTGTAGAAGGTTAGGTTAGGACAGCGGCCCTTGAGGACCAGAGTTTGACACATGTACTCTAAAGGGAGGTGTCCCTGAACCACCCTTTCTTATCTTTAAGGCTGAGCCTGACCACTCTTATTTCACCCTCTTGAATCCAAAATCTCCTTCTCTCTGTCATGATCCAAACCTCATGACCACAGCTGAGGGTTGGAACGTGGACAGACCAGTGAAGTGAGAGCTTCGCCTTTCAACTCAGCTCTTTCTTCACCGTGACCGACCGAAGCAACGCCCTCATTACTGAAGGCGAGGCCAAACAGCCTCCAGTGAGATTCTACCATCACTGTTTGCATGACTGCTCTGATGCTTTTTAATTAACTTTTAATAAACGTAAAAATGCAGCTTACTAATAAAGATCACAGCTTGTCTATGCCTGACTGTAACGTGTGAAGCATCATGTTTAGATAATGATACATTCATGTGGACAGCTACTTTTTTAAATTCATCATGTTGGGATATTCTTTGGACGGTTAGGTTAGGGTTTTTCAAAGTAAAAGCTTGTATTTTGGCATGAAAGAACTAAGCCTTGAGTTATGAGCCTAACCGTAATGTTGATTATTGCAGTGTTTTTCAGCCCTGGTCCTCAAGGCACACTGCCCTGCATGTTTTAGAGATTTCCCTGCTTTGACACACCTGTTAATCAGTTATCAATTTAAATCAGCTGTGTTGAAGCAGGGTCACATCAAAAACAGGCAGGGCTGAGTGCCTTGAGGACCAGGGTTGAAAAACACTGGATTATTGCATTGCTGAACAACAAACTAGTTTCTGTTTTGTTTTTCACTTTGGGTCTTTTTTTTTCTCTCTGCTCCACCGTTTCTGACCCTCTGATCCTGTGACACCCCACCTCTCAACCCCCGCTCTGACAGCGTGGAGTACACCCCCAGTTTCAACCCCATAGCTTTGAAAGACTCAGCCCTGTCCACTCACAAACCCATTGAGGTGAGGGGTCCCGGAGGAAAGGCCACCATTGTTCACGCCCAGTACAACACACCCATCAGCATGTACTCACAGGACGCCATAATGGACGCCATCGCAGGACAGTCACAGGCCAAAGGACATGACAGGTGAGGGTTAGAGCTAAAAAATAACTCCCAGTCTATTTTCAACCATTTGACATGTCTGAGTTTGTTCACTTGGTTGTTCATCGCGTTCAGTCGGCTCACCCAAATGAACAAAACAACAAACTATAAAAGAATTAGACTTTAAATAGAAACAGTAAAGCTATACGCTGCTGCTATTAGGATATCCACAGTAGTGTATGTCTGGGCTTTTCATTGTTGTCTGTGTCTGTGCCGTGTTCTCCTCTGCTCATTCCATGCAACAAATCAACCACACCTGTGCTGTCCTCCACCCACCCCTCCCCATCCTCCCCTCCTGACCCTGACCTCAGTGAGGAGGCCGGATCTCCTTTGGCGTGAGTACAGCTGCGTTGCTTCTTCCTCCCTCTTTTCCTCTAACGTGTGGCTTCTTCCTTTCCCGACTTCATAACAGCTTGTGCACTGCTCCATAGTGGGCTGTTAAAACCAAAATCCCCCTTACTCCCATAATTCACTCGTCATGTGCGTCTACATTGTGCATCGTGGTGCTGCTAACTATGACATTCATGGACTGTTTCATGTGCAGAAGTACTTCCAGGTACTTTGGACAAGGTGTGATGCTGCAAGTCACGTTCCGAGTTTCTAGCAACATATTGATATTTCCTCTGATGGGATTGAATGGAATGGGAATGTTCTGGCACACATTTTGAAACTATAATGAAAAACCACTGCTGATGATTTGAATCGACTCACTTTCTAACGCTGAAAAGGCACCATCCAGTCCAGCCACGCTGATTTAAAGTCACTTCATTGTTTATAGTACTCTACAGGCATTTTAAATCTATGTTACGTATGTTATGTATAGATATATTGTTGAATGTATAAGGAAATTAAACAAAAGAAAAACATGACAGTTTAACTTTCTAGCTGTAAGTTAAATAAAAATTGACTTTAACAAACTTTATGCAAACACCATTTTAATGGCAATAAATGTGTTTTATGGTGCATTGTGGCACTTTTTGCCTCATTTGCACCCTCTAGTGGAATCATTTCTAAAACTAAACATCTCTACAATAGGAAAGAATAAAAGAAAATGCTTGCAACAATTTAGCATACAACAAAAAATAAGCTTTTAATCCCCATAAGGATCATTCTATAACTAGCTCCTATAAGCTGGCAATTTGTTGCAAATATGCAAATAATACAAATAAAACATGATTAGATCATAGCTGGCCTCTTCAGTATTCCAATTTCCAGCTTTAAAGTATGATTATTCTCTCAAATCCATCAGGGTTACCTTCAACTACCTCTAAAGACTAGATAAGATAAGTTTTTGCAAAGTTTTTTTCTGGCCAGCCCATCAGTTGATTATCACATGATTTGCATTTTATTATAGAGCTAAGGAGAAGAAATTAGTCTTTTGATTGCAAAGGTTGCAGACCCCTGCTTTAGACAAAGGGCCAGTTTGGACCCCTGGGGACCTAGAAATTTAGATAAATTATAGATTATTAAAATAACAATATAAAAAAGCTTATTATACTTAAAAAAAAACTAAAATCTCAACTTTCCCACCCTCTGCACATGAAAGAATTAGAGGGTTTTTTAGTCATAATAATAGCCATAAGAATTAATCTCAGTTAATCAAACTTAATCTAAAATAAATCTAATGAATCTATGTTTACATTAAATCAATGATAAATACATTGCGTTTTGAAATAAAGAAAACATCACAGTCTGAGATCCACGTGTTTTCTGCCTTGCAGTGGAGTTCTGCCCATCAAAGAGCCTGTGGTGGACTGTGCCTCTCCGGTGTACCAGGCGGTGATCCGGCCAGGAGAGACCACCCAGGACATGTCTGAGTGGGCCCGCCGTGCTGCCAACCTGCAGTCCAAAAGCTTCAGGATGCTGGCTCACATCACCGGCACTGAATACCGTCAGTAGTCCAGCTCCTTTCCTTCCTGGATGATATATACCTCATATTACAAAAATGTGTCTTTATTTTGCTTTTTTTTATTTTTTTGTCTGCAGTGCAAGATCCAGACGAGGAAGCACTGCAGAGATCAAGGTGAGAGGGATCTTACAAAAATGAGCAGCAGAGTTGAGACATTGTTTTTAACTGTGCTTTCACTGAACGGACATAAAAGTGACATCAGATGAAAACACTTTTATAAAACGGTTGGATTTAACAGCCTTATCTTGTTATCCTCACCATCAGAGAGAAGTTTGAGTCTGAGGTCAAAGGGCCACGCTTCGCCAAGCTGAGGAACTGGCACCATGGATTGTCTGCACAGATCCTCAACGTCCAGGAATAAGAAGAGGAGACAGAAACACAGAAAGAGGAAGAGCAACAGAAGGGAGGAGGACATGTAAACAAAACAAAACCAAACAAAAGAAAGGAGGAAGTGGGGCTGAATTATGGAGAGAAAAACAAGCAAAAGGAGGAGGAAACTCCTCAGGAATGTGAGATATTATTGTAGTCTAGAAGAATAGAAATGAATACTAAATGTTAGTATAAGACTGCTTTATGTTTTTATTGTCAAATATATTTGTCTGCTGTTAAGATCTGATCTCACATCAGCGTTTTGTTTTTTCTGGTTTGTTTCCTGATTATTTGAGCTTTTTGTCTCTTAAATGAGGTAAAAATGTATAAAAAATAAGTGTTCAAGTGAAACTGCAGAAATGTTTTCTTTTTTCTCCCACAGAAATTACAAATGTATTTTAATTTTCAAACTAAATGAACATGTTTGTCAGAGCATGTGAGCATGTGACGTTAAGAGAAACACACTATTTATCTACAACATGCACAAGTACAGTATGTAAAAATGCACTCAGAATGTACTGATATCAATGTGAATAAATGTTTTCTTAAATCAAAACAGATAAGTGACGTGTTGTGAAATGAATTAAGATGGATATATGACACTTTTTTTTAAATGGCTATAACTCTAAGTTCTGTAGAAAAAGACCTAAAATTGGGCATTAGCTGAAACTGATCCAACAGAGGTGCAAATGGGACTTTTGAACTCGGGGGACCAAGCTTTTAGCAAACAATTTCAACAACAAAAAAATTGTAATTTGGGCTATTATTTAATGTTCAAATAATTCCCTTCATAATAATTTGCTCTAAAATGTCAATTTGTCTGGAATACCAGCCACCCACCAACATTTTGTCTCTAAACAACATATTTACTATAAAATCTATATGGAATTCACATTTTAAATAACTTCTTAATAACCTAACATTAAACATAAAAATAAAAAAGCATCTAATTTATTTAGCCTAATACAGGTATGATCAAATAGTGTATTATTGTCAGATTAGCTCGGTTACTTTACATTACAGAACAATTAACTTCCACAGCAGGAAACAGGTGAAGGATTGTCTGCTTACATTGTTTGTTTGTTTGAAAAAACACTTCTTAATTTTTTTTCTATAATATATTTAAATCTAACTCTAAATTTCCAACTAGGGATTATCTTATCTTATTTTATACCAGATTCTCTTTAGGACCCTGGGGAGTGGTGTGTTCACTGACAGTTGGAACTTCAAGCTCTGAACAACGCAAACCTAAAGTTGAGTTTCCCTGCACCTCTCAGCCTCACAAACGTACAAAAAAAGTGTAACAACTGTTTACCTGATTAGCAGATAGCTAATCATGTAAACAAAAAATGAGCTGGAGATCTGATTCTGACTCGGGTTGCTGAAATTCCCGACACTCATGAACGCACCATTTAACTAAAGGAACAATAATCATCAGTTTTAATTGAAGATATTTCTCCAGGGACGGAGGGGGTTATGGATCAGGGTCACTGTAAATCTGGGGAGAGGGTGTTTAATGTTACGATTTAGATATTCATTCATTCATATTTTATTTTTCTATCTTTATTTAATTTTTTGATTTAGTGCTGCTGCTGATTTTCTGTGTCGGTCCACTGATGTTTTATTGTTGGATTTGTACACATTTTCTGATTGGTTTCCTTTTTCATGTTTATTATTTACTGTTGTTTCAACACTGTTGATGACTGTACACATTTATTTCTAAGAAAGGCGATTATATAAATACAACTTTCTTACTTACATTCCTTTAATGACTAATACTCCTCCTATTCATTTGGTACCACAGAGATTTAATCAGAACAGCTGGCAGAAAAAAGCAGCAAACAGCTTCATTTCAGATGAGATGTCAGGATTCTGCTTTGAGCCTTAATTCTGATTAAAGGTGTTGCATCAGGGTCGTCAGAGAAGCACTTTGCTGAGGAGTCAGCATGTCAGGGTGGAGGAGAGGAGGAGGAGGAGGAGGAGGAGGGTGGCTGTGACTCATTCAGGTGGAGATGACGAAGCATTTTTTTTAATCCGCTCACCACAGCAAAACAACTGCAGATGCTGTCTTTGTTTGCCTTGATCTCAGGCTTACAGTAAACAGTGCACACCATTGGTATAATGGTAAATAAGGGGGGAATGAAATCACATCTTTTGGTCAAGCTAGATTACATGACAGATTTCATCAGTTGTGTGACGTAAAAAAAGAAATCCTCTTCCCCTCCACTGAAGCCTGTCTGGTTATATAATTCTGCTTTCAAACCTCTAGGAGGCCTCAAAGCAACGTGCAAACAGAAAAGAATGAAGTTATCATACGAGAGGAATGATGGAGGCTGGAATACTGCATGGCTTTAAAATGCTGCAGCATCTCTCCTCCTCCTCCTCTTCCTCCTCCTCCTCCTCTTCTCTCCATCTCGTTGATCCAGCCTCCCCTCTTCCTTTCAGTCAGCCTGCTGTGGTCCTGCTGTGTGTCGCTCTGCTGTAGCACCAACAAGAGGAGGAGCTAAAGCTTTCTCATCCTCAGGCGCACACACTCTGACATCTCCCATCATCTCCTCTGCAGCTGCTCTGTAAAAAAAAAAAAAAAAAAAAAAAACTTAACAAAACAACACCCAGCCAGGCCCGTTCGGAGCAGGGGGAGTCCAGCCGTTCTATCGCCCACCATGGATGTACTGATGAAAGGCTTCTCTATGGCCAAGGAGGGGGTGGTTGCCGCCGCAGAGAAGACTAAAGCAGGCATGGAGGAGGCAGCAGCCAAAACCAAGGAGGGGGTGATGTATGTAGGTATGTAGCAAAGTGTCTGCGTGGAGGGACAGGAAACATCAGATGTGCAAACATCTTCTGCATTTATTTATTTTGGTGTCAGATTGTATGGATGTTCACTAAAAAAGAGAAAAACACAACAAGATGGAGGAGGATGAAAGATTCTGCTGCAGGACTGCTGCAGGGCAGAGGGAGTGGAGAAGTGATGAATGGATAGTTGCAGCTGGACAGCACGAGACAGAAGACTGGGTTTGGTAGAAATCGATTTCAAAAACGAGGAGACGAGATTAGGACAAAGGGGACGCTGCAGAAGCTTTTAGCACCTGTGCAGAATTTACAATCAGGAGTTTGTGAAGCAGGAAAATGTTGATTCAGTCCAGCAAAGTGCAAAATGTCTGCTTCCTGACCCAAATTTAATCAGATGAGTTTAAAAGCTGCTCATTTTTAGGATCAAAGCAAAAACCAAATGTTAAAAACAGTTTGTTTGGCAGTAAAAATGCAAGGTGTCGTCTCCTGAGGTTTTAATTTTAGCTCGAGCAGAGACTGCGTCACATCTCAAGGTTACCACCTGAGAGGCAGGGAGGAGAGGGGAGGGGAGGGGTGATGAGTGGAGTGGGAGTGGGGGAAGGGGGTGGGGTCCACTCGCCGCCTGCAGTCGGTGTCCTGGAAGCTGTTTCTGACATCACACAGCAACTTCTCAAGTCTTTTACAGAGCTGGAAACAGAGGAACACACAGGACCACAAACTGAGAGGAAACAGAAAGGATGGGGAGTGCAGAGGGAGTGTGTGTGTGTGTGGGGGGGGGGGGGGGTAAGGTTGACACTGCAGCATTTTGCTGTCCCACCCTAACCTCTTCCCTCATCCTTTAAATACAAAAAAAAAAGAATGTGAGTGTGAGTGAGTCATGTCTGGATCCTCCAACTGGGAGGAGCTTGATGATTTTCTGCATCTAAAACAAACTAAAATATAAAAAAGCTTTAAATCCATAAAACTGCAGCTCCAGTGTAAATCTAATGCAGGAAGAGGTGATGCAGGGATGATGGAGATTTAAAAAAAAATAGAAAAAACAGTCAAAGCACAGGTGAGAGGAGGGTGTGACAGAATAGAAGAAGAAAAAAAAGACAGGAAAAGTGACAAAATCAGATTAGAGGAGCAGAAAGAGCAGAGGAAGAGGAGACGTGTTTGGTGGAGTGAAGAAGGTCGATGTTTCCGCCTGCAGCTGAGCGCACACGTCACTGTAACAAGGTTTGCATGACAGACTGCAGGACGAGTTCTGGGATCACGAATCCAAATCAGATTATCTTCAATTGAATTAAATGAAGGTTTGGTCAAATGTTTTCCAGTCATAATAATCTTTTATTGATTTTTTTGAATAATCCTTCATGACTAACATTGATCTTAAAATATCTAAGATAAAACCAGATGAATCATTCTGTTAGTTGTTTATAATAAATTCAAACTATCATATAGGATTTTTTGTAATTAAAGCAGGTCACAAACAACGTCTCTTTATTTAAACAAGAGCAGCTCCTCCTCTGAAAAGCACGACTCGTATTAATAATTCATCAAACCAACAAAAGGAAAACACTGATCCATTTATTCAGTCAAGATTTAGAGGATCACAGGATTTTTTCCTGAGTTCTCTCCCTCTGCTAAAAGTGATTCTTTATCAGTTTTAAAGGTGAAAGAAATCTCAGCTCCCTCAGAGGCGAGACTGTTGGAACAGTTTGTCCTGCAGAGTGGCAAACAGGGATCCACAGAAAGCTGTGACACTCAGATTAACCTGAGCAGAAGAAGCTGTGTCACTGCAGAGCGTGTGTGTGTGTGTGTGTGTGTGTGTGTGTGTGTGTGTGTGTGTGTGTGTGTGTGTGTGTGGTCCTGCAGTGCTGCTCGGTCCTCAGGCACGTGATTCTTGAACCACAGAGCAGGAAGGATGCAGAAAGCTGCAGATTCAGTGTCTGTGTGACGGCACAGACGGAGAATTTGCTCAGATTCGCTGCAGATGGATTCTTGTTTACTGCAGCTGATTTTTCAGAGCAGAAATGTTCCTCCTTCTATCTGGCAGATTATATAACTACAGTTTAATCTGGTTGGGATCATGCTGCATTGAGCACAGGGCTGAAGTAGAGAGAGAGAAGCACTGCTGATGTTTTATACAGTTATAGTTATAATTATAGTTATCATAGTTATAGTTAGAACAAAGCTCTTCAAAGATCCTGAACATCAAAAACTCTGATTTCTAGGCTAAAAAGGCAACATAAAGGAACATTAAAAAAAATTATGTTTGTAATATTTTGATTTTGTGTTGAAGGATCCCTGCAGTTTAGACAAATATATTTAAAAAAAATTCTGTTTCCACATTTCTAATGTTTTTTTTAAAATGTAAATTGTGAATACTGTAAATAATTTCATCTTTGATACAAATTAGTTTGCATCACATGTTGTTTGTGTTGTGCAACCCACACAGTTTACAGCAAATGCATTACATTAGATGAAAAAGGTTGTGTTTTCATTTATGGATGGATTAAAACAAAAAAAAAGAGTTGTCTATTGAGGAAAATACAACAGATTTAATCAGAGAAATTGCATTTTCTGAATAAATGCAGCGTGTGTTCTGAGCACTGACAGCTGAAATTTGCTGGAAAGTCTAAAAATAAGTTGTTAAAGCTAAAAAAAATCTAAATAGAGGCCAAACGTAGCAAAACTAACGAAAATTGAAAGTAGACAAAGATAAAAGCTAAGAAGAAGCAAAACCCTAGCTAAAAGTAGCAAAATGCTAAAGTAGCAAAGGTTTAGCTAAAAGCTAAAAGCTAAGAACAGCTCATTTTAAACTAAAACTTAAAAGCAGCAAAATGCTAGGAAATCCTAAATATAGCAATAAATCAGCTATAAGCTAAAATTAGCATCTGACTAACTGAAAGCTATAAGTAACAAAACGTTAGCTGAGAACTAAAAGTTTCAAACTCCAGCTAAAAATAGCAGAAGGTTAGCAAAAAGCTAACCTTTAAAACTAAAAGTACCCAAGATCTAGATAAGATAATGAAAAGGCTATTATGAAGCTATACGTAGCAAAATGGTAGCTAAAAGCAAAATATAAGTAAAAGATATGTTGTAATAATTGTAGCGTAAAGTTCAAAGTAGCAAAAGAAGAACAACGTTTGCAAATTTGTGAAGGAATTAACAACATTTAAATTTGTCATGGAGACAATCTTTATAAATAAAGTTCCTTA
Source organism: Anablepsoides rubrolineatus (assembly GCA_031762495.1). Taxonomy (NCBI): domain Eukaryota; kingdom Metazoa; phylum Chordata; class Actinopteri; order Cyprinodontiformes; family Rivulidae; genus Anablepsoides; species Anablepsoides rubrolineatus. The sequence continues at coordinate 13,412,418 of JARVGW010000247.1, read as the reverse complement.
TTGAAAGAACAAGGTTTAGAAAATAAAAAATAAAGACCCAGCTCCTGAATGAACTGAACATTTTATTGTATGAATGGATAAAATAGCACAAAGTATTATAGTTAGATTGCAAAACTCAAATCAAAGTGTTTAATAGTTACATTTGCCACTCTTTCCTCAAAGTGCAGGAGTTATGTGGATAAATGTTATATTTTTCTCTTTTCTTTTATATCTACAGGTAGCAAGACAAAAGAAGGAGTTGTGTCATCAGTAAACACAGGTAAGAAATCTTCCCCTCATCAAACTGTTTATAAACTCCAAGTTTTTCTCCAGGTGACTTTACGTGTGTGTGTTTGCCGTGTCTGTTTCTCATAAAAGCCTGTTTTACAAGCTCAAAATCAATGCATCAACTCTGAATTTCCACAAATGACTCACACATCTGCAGGCCGAACTGTGGAAACCCTGAATATGATCCGTGCTTCAAGCAGTGATGCTCTCAGTGGAAACAAAGTGATTTCTAACACATGCTAAACCTCAAATCACTGAATATGTTAGGGTGTGTGCGTGTTTGTGTTTATTAACCTTCCCTGTCTGTCCGTCTCAGTGGCCAACAAGACCGTAGATCAGGCCAACATCGTTGGAGACACAGCGGTTGCCGGAGCCAACGAAGTGTCACAGGGGACCATCGAGGGTGTTGAGAATGTCGCTGCGTCAACCGGGTTCAGTAGTCAGGTCAGTCGCCTTCAAGTTGAATATCGCAACCAAGCAAAGGGTTTCAGGGTTTTTGAGTATTTCTAAGCAAGAACAAACATTAGATCATTTTTGTTTTACAATATTTTGTAGTTTGGAAGCTAAAATGTTTGGGAAGCACTATAAGATTTTAGCTGCTATTTAGAGAAGAGCCACTAGTTGGAGACATTTCCCAACAACAACAAAACTAGATTTCAAAAATACACTGACAATGTTTAAATGTGCTTTTATTAGGCTTCTATAAATACATGTAGATAAAAAATATAAATACTGAACATTTTACAGTAAATCTACCATTTACTACTATTTTTTATACTATTAACTTTTTATATTTGATATAAATATTTGAACCAACATCTCAAGTTTGTCTTCTGTCTACACATTATATCTTCAAGTTTCACAGTTTTTAGTTTTTTTGCATGACATTAATAGCAATCTGAAACAATTACTAAATACATAATTTATCCTAAATAAAGGATTAAAACCATTATAAATGTTAAGTTTTGAATAGCAAATAGTTTACAAGTCTAAACTGGTTTATAAAAAGGTTAGCTCTTAACTGATCCTCCGTCTTTGTCGTCACATGTCAGATGTTAAATGTTCTGACATTTAACATGTTTATGTGTTAGCATGCAGTTTTTGTGTTGTGGCAAAGCTTCTGTTGTGTGTCCTGTTGCTGTGTTGTGTTGCTGTTCTCACCTTTTGCTTTTCTTGTTTTTTTTTATGTTGTGTCTCATTTGTGTTTTCCTGATAGGAGGAGCCTATTTACGAGGTACCCATTGGTCAGAGCAGAGTGGGGGGGGGGGGGCCTTAAGGTGGAATCTCACCTGGTTGCAAATATTACAGAGTGGTTGAGGATTAAAATTTGCATGAAAATAGAGAAAAAAATCTCACTCAAACATCACACAAATGTCAAAATCATGCCAATATTTTGCTCTAACTGACGTTCGTGATAATCTGACCAGGCAAATATGTTTTTTTAAGACCCCAAACATGAGGATAATGTGGTGGCAAAACAGAAAAATATCTTTGATCCTCAATTAATCACATTAATCACATTAATCACATTAATCATCCACATTTTTTCCCATATTTTAATGCCTAATTCTAATGCATGATGATTTTATATTGTACAGTTTTAGTTATGAATTATTTAATGAATTAACGAATAATGAATATAGGTAGCCAACATGCCACTTCTCCTGAAAATGTCACCCATTTATCTCAAGAAATAAAGACATTTTGGTCATTTATTGCTTGTTGCAGAATCATCACAGGTTTTGAGGGTTTTCAGTGTTAAACCAGCTGAAATTAATTTTTCTACACTAAAATGGCCAAAACTTTATTTACCTTATTTCATGACCAATTTAGACTATTTTTGTTTCAACATCTTAGTGTTTCGAGGTCTGTTTATTGCACTTACCACTCCAGGTACTCCAGGTAGCCTCTCTGCATTGTTCCCACCTCCTGTTAGGGGAAACAACTCTTCCACTTTCACTGGTGGGGAATAGAACTACTAATTTGTTTAAAACTTCTTCAAATCAGAGAACAGCTGTATTTTAGAGGGGATGGGGGGTTTGTGACTCCAAGTTGAAGCTTGTTACCATCAGTCAAAAATCAACAGTACGTAGAAAACCTTTCCTATGGATTGCAGATGAGATTAGACAAACAGAGATGCCACTAACTTCTTAAATTATTTAGAATTTGCTCAAAGTTCATGCAACAAAAACGTGGGACTCACAGAAGCAAATTAAGAATCTCCAAATGTTTGCTGACATTTTGGAAACTCTCTTGAGAATGTTTTGGTGCAACATAGTGAGATTCTGGCTTTAGGTCAACACTGGTTGGGCTGAGGCAGAGAGAAATAAGGGGAGGTTTTGCATGCTGATAAATAGTCTGTGTTACATTCATTGCACCTGCAGAAACACCATTTTATTTAGTTGTATTTGATTTCATTAGTTGGGATTCATTCTAGTAACACAAAAAGTGAGCATCAAAAACAAGAGGATGCTTCAGCTGTGTTTTCAAAATGAAAAATGGCTTTAACTCAGTGAAATGTACAGAGTCTGAGTCATCTCACAGGAAGGCTGTAACTTTGTTTCTGTTCATCATCAGATGAGCTTTGTCTAAAACTCTGGAAAATATTTCTTTTAAGGAGTGACACCTTCTATTTCTAAAAATTCTGATAACATGTGTGTCTCTGATGCTCATTTTTTTGTGTGGTTAAAACAAAAATAAATAATAAAATAATTTCATTTCTAACCAAGTTACACCTGTGTGTTTACAGCCACTTCAACTAACCTACTTTTGAAATTTTATAAAATAAAATAAGACTTTTTTCTTTCTAAACTCCAACCAACTAACTGGCTGTGTTGAAATTCACACTAAGCTTTAAATCTTTAGCATGTTTGTCAAAGTTAAACTGGTTTATTGTGTTAAAGCTGACTGATGCTTGAGCCTCTCCACCCTGTTCTTTCATTGTTATAGGAAAATCCTCCATCTCATGTTGGTATTATTGGTTTTTATTTTATTCTCATTCTTTTCTGCTCCTCCCACAGGGAGAGTATGGTGGAATGGAAGGCGGGGAAGGTGGAGAGGTAAGAAAACAAGTTAGAGGAACACAGAGGGCCACAGGAGTGTTATGGTTGCATCAAAGAGCCAGATGTTAACTTTGACGTTTTGTGTTTAAATACGACTAAACACTCAAAACAACACATTCCTTGTCTCTTTACTACAGCTGAGCACCGCTAACAAACAATAACTGAGCTCTATGTAGTATTTCCTGCATAGAAACAGCATTTTAACGCGTCCTCTTAAAAACACTGAAAAGTACTGTGTGTACAACTACAGAAATACTATTAAAAGTAAGTTTTACTCACTGATGAGTTGTGGTGAGCAGGCGCCATCTTGAATTCTGAACTCTCCCACTTTCCCACAGGGAGAGGTGTTCCAGTTTAAATTTGGGACCTGTTAGTGGGAACGTCCCACTTCCCAGTACAATAGGCTGCAGGAAAAAGTAGCCAGTGAAAATGCAGAGAAAAAAAAAATTTTTTTGCATGGCAAATTTTGATTTACCAGCTACTTTTGAACACTATACATCGCCACCTAGTGGTGGGATGTTGTCATTTATGCAGGTAAAATAATCATCATGTGAGATGTAGTTTATAATCAATGCAGCATACACTTATTTTAGGACGTTAATAACATCTTTAAATCTCTTCTGGGCTACATAACATGCCATGGAGGGCCACATTTTGCACATAGGCCTTGAGTTTGACACATGCTTTAGTGTGAGTGATAGATTTTCCACTATTCATGAGAGTTTTTATTTATTTTCCTTCTTTTTCCTCCTTCCACCAGGGGTATTAGCTGTCATCTGTGGACCCTTTGCTTCCATCACCTCGCTGTACCCGACTCCAGATGTCCAACATATTTTTTTTTTGTGACTTTATGGAACCAAAATCAGAACAGACTCTTCCAGATGCTGCACCTCAGCCACCCTCACCCCACGTCACACCGCCCGCTCTCGCCCCTTTTCACCCCACCATGAAAGTTTCTGCAGCCTGTAGCTAACTGTGTGTCAGTGTAACCTGCAATAAAACCTCGATGTTGTTGCCACCCTGCGCCTGCCAAAACCATGGAAATAATCTCAAACACAAACACACACGTTCACACAATCCCAAAGGAGACAAACCCTAACTGGGCGTATAAAAAACCCACACACACACCTACATACAGAAATTACCAGCGGATCAAACATAAAAGGAATGAGTGACTGTAGATTAAAGTATCGGTGTAAATAAATAAAAACTTGTTCCAGTTAAAATCAAGATGTGAAACTGAGGGTGTCTGCATAAGAGGGTGTGTGTGTGTGTGAGCTGCAGCCTGTGTGTTGGTGTTCGCTTGTGTTGCTGCTGATGTATAAACTCATTCTCCAGAGAAGAGCAGGGAAACGTGCATGAAAGACAGACCTCACTCTGTTACTCGTGCTTTAGTTAGAGTGCATGAGCAGATGTGTTAGATCAGTTGTTCTGTGTAGCTATAAGTCTGGCTTTGTTTGTGTTTGTGTGTGTCTGTGTGTGTATGTGTGTATGTGTGTGTTTTGCCTCAGCACTTTAGAGACAAAATTTTTAATTCATCGGAGCAGTTAGAGCTGTGATGTGATTTGATGCATGAGAGTTTGAGAGCGCTTTCAAATCTTTGTTGGTAACTTTGAGTCTGAAAATGTGAAAGAAGAAATATAAGAAGGCGTTTAACAATCAGAAAGATTCAAATCTAAACTTATCAGAATAAATCAAATCTGCTTTGGGAGAAAATATAAGAAAATCTAGAATCATCTGAGTTGGGTTTCTATTTTTTCCCCAGACAAACTGCAGTGAAAACAGTTTTGATGTTCTGGTTTATATATATATATATATAGTTAGTCAGCCATTCTGTGCACATTTAATTACCAAGGAGTAAAATGAAGATTCAACAGCTTACTGTAAAAAAAAAAAAAGAAAAAGTCAAATTCGTTCCTCAAAAATGTTATATTTAGACAAGTTTAATGACAGGTTAACCAAAAATCTAGTTTTTAGTGAAAGTTGGTTAAGGTTAAGGTTTTTCAAGTGTTTTTGTTGCTCAACCTAAAAATTAGAACAAAAATATATATCACCCTTAAAATTAGTCAAAGTTGTTCATCAACATCAGCCTCTTAAAGCCCACAGGCCTTAAATTCCAGCCTCAGGCCACACAAAATCACTCTGAGGGCCACAAATGGCCCGCAAGCTTCACTTTGGGCACCCCGTTTGGATGGTAAACATTACGTTCAATTAAGTTAATTAGATTAATTTGGTTTTAAAGATGTGTTGTGTATGTGCCATCTGCTGCCCTGAATTCTGAAGATCAGTATTGTCCATAAAAAAAAAATGCATGTAGTTAAACTCCTGGTTCCTTTTATTTTTATTTCTTTACTGATTTTACTCTGAAACAGAACTGTGATTATAACTTTATATTGTGCACTTTTTAGTGAGTATGTCATGATTACTGCATGTTTTAGAAAGTCACTTTGATGTTTGACCACTAGATTTTGGTTCACTCAGAGTTTAAAGTTAATCTTTGGGTCAAAGGTTGACATCTACTTAATGTACTTTAAGGCCACAAGTAATTTAATTTAGAACAAAAATGTGTAAATTCACTTTTAGGAATGAAGATGATTAACTTTAAATAGCAAGATCCTAAAGTCTCTATGCAAACGTAGAAAATTGCAGACTATTATCTGTGATTTATAAGAGGAAGGAATATTAACGTTATATTAGTTAATATTATTTAAAATAATGTTTGGATCAGGTTTTGACTTTTAAATAGTAAGCTTTCTGTAAGTCAGTTACATTTATTTCTCTTTATGAGTTTGTTTGAAGAATGAAAGTTTGTGTTTCATCAACTGTAGCTCAGCTGAGTCTACTTCATGTCTCAGCCAATCAGATTCCCTCTTTCGCTTTTAGAGTGTCGCAACAATTCACTTTAGATAAGATATGTATGGGCAGTATGTGTGTGTGTGTGTGTAAATGTGTGTGTTATAGAACAGGCTCAGCCAGCTGAATTTTTACTTTGAGTCCAATTAAAGCTGATGACTGCATGTTGCCTTATGAAGAAATGGCACTCAGACACAAACACACAATCCCTACACTAACATAAACACACACATACCCAAAGTCGTGCACCATGTTTTAAGTTGGCATCAGCTCAGACTCGCTGATTTTATAAACAGTACCTGTGAAAATAAAAAGGTTTTGTTGAAATCCAGCTGAGGTGTTGACAATTCATTTGCTTTGTGTCAATTTTGATGTCACAAATTTAAAAAAGCCAAATCTAATTATAAATACCACATTTAGAGCACTGAAGAAAAGTCCATGCATTTGTATGAACATTTTATTGGTTTACCAAAAAAATGAATACAATAAAAATAACAAGGAATTTCCTCCGAAATCTTTTCAACGCTAAAGAACAGGACGGTTAATCTGAGACGGGGCCCATCTCTGCTCCTCTTTTGAGGAGTCGAGGAGAAGCTGCGCTGAAGACAAAGTACTGGTATAAAAGAAAGCCAAAGAAATTAGAAGGAGAGCATCTAATGAGTAGCTGGACAAAAAAAAATAATACTTTGGGGGAGAAAAATTAAGTTCCTACAACTTCATGCTAACGTTTTACTCTGTCAGAGAAGGAGGACAAACTAAAATAACTATTTACTTTATATTCACATAAATCTAAATCCCTTTTGAATTAAAATTAGGCTGAAGTGGTCAGCTCCCTTTAGGGTCCGACCTCTTCCTCATATAAGGCATCTTTAGTGGCATCAACTGTTACAACTGCAACACAAAGGTCACACATGCATACATCGATTAGGATATGAGCGCTGTGGACATGGCTTGTTATACAACTATATTAACATTTATTTATATGACTGCTGAAGGAGGAGCCTCTGCTCAACTTCAGTCAGAAACAATGAAGAGGACGGCTTTTTAATAGAGCTGCAAAAATATGATGGCAGCACATTATCACAGGAACAATACTAAGCTAGCAGGTGTGTTGCTGAACGTGTGTGTGTGTGTGTGTGTGTTAATAAAAAGCACAGTGAGCAAGGGTAAACACTGATATGTTCTGTAGGCTGTTTTAGGAGGTAGAGGGAAGCAGAACAGGGAGGTGAACAGCAGGAGGATGGAGGACGGGAGAACAGTGCAGAGTCATGACAGGCCCTTTATGTGAAGGTGAGTCCCGCTTCGTTGTAGACCTTGAAGACCTTCTCGATGGCGTTGACGTAGGCGGCCGTCCGCAGGTCCAAACCCAGGTTGTACTTGCTTGCCGTGCGCATGATTTGCTGCAAGGATAACAGGATCATAAAGGGTTTGTGCACAATAATAAAAGCTGTAAAACTAAAACAAAACTCAAACTAGATTTGTAGTTTAGACAGACATGTTTCTACAGAAGAATATAAATCAATTATGAGTTGTAGAAAACAACCAATAGGGTTTATACCACATTCATCAATTTTAACCTTTTAAAAATGTTCAAATACCAAATCATAATTAGCCTGGCCCTCGCCTTCCTACACAGTTCTGATCAATTCTAGTTTCCACTTCTCTGCTCCATCTGTCAAATATTTCTCCAGTAGAATTTCAACCAGGCCAGCAAACAGAATGTCCATGTTGACAGGACTTCCAAAATAAATTTAATTTGTCTCACAAAGCCTGCAGCACTCCTATATACAGCCATCTTGTTCTGCTTGGTGCTTCTTTCTTTCCAGTAGGGGATGGTTGTTTACAGCGTACGTGATTTCCTGTTAGCTTTTTAGCTTAGCTTCCTTCACGGTTCACAGCAAGAAATCGCTTCCCAATAGCCGAGAGTCCAGACCTTCTGTACGAGGCTGGTTTTTACTAGGCTACATCATAATTAAGTTTTTTGGGGTTTTTTATATTTCCAACTATGAACCTACTGCATTTTTAAAAATCCCATTTTCATGACTTTTTTGCCTTATATAAAAGTGTAATTTATAACTATACTTTTGATGGAAATAAACCAATAAATGAGACGTGGAAATAGACTCATACAACCTTTTTCTAAATAAAAAAAAAAAGTGAAATTTTTAGCTACTACAGTAAACACTGTGGATTGTGTGAAGTCAGAGATGTCCAATCCTGATCCTCAAGAGTCACTATCCTGCAGGTTTACTTTCATTTCTTTTTGTTTCGTTTCTTTTTGTTTCATTTCTTTTTGTTTCATTTCTATACATTTCATTTCTTTTGGTTTCCATAAATGGAGCCAAATACACTGTTAGAAATAAGACTCTTTTTAGAAGTTTGTTAACCAGTTAGCTAAAGACTTATGGTAACCCTCCAATATTATTTTTTATTATTTATTTATTTTATTTTTGGGGGGAATTACTGTACAGTTTTTAGTCTTAAACAAACTCTTACCCGAGCAGATCTCTCCATTGTGTAGGCCAATCCAGAGTGAACAATATCTTTCTCAGAAGCACCCTGCAAATTAGGATTATATGTTAATCACACAACTCATCTCACAGAGAAAGTAATAAAAATAAAACACTATGTCTAATAAAACAACATCTGTGATCAACATTTGTATATAAAGAAGGGCAAGGGAGGCCATTTTCTGGAAGCATTGTTTCCTAGTGTAGCTCAATTACATAAAAAATAAATACTGAATAATTTTAGTTATAAATATAACCTTTATGACAGATACTTACAGCAATTCTGGCCTGGAAGTCAGCAGTAGGTACGATGGGGATGGGCCCACCCTGCTTTCCAAACTTCCTCTCCAAACTTTCCTGCACAGACACTGAATAAAGAAAGGAGAAAAAAGAGAAATTAAGCACTCATTTGGTAAAACATGTAGATGTTTTCTCCAAGAGATTGTAAAAAAAAGAACACACAAGGAAGGAAATAACTCTTGTAAATGAGACAGTCTCAAGAGATTTTCCTGTATAAATAAAGAGTAAAAAAAATAATTAAAAATTTAAAAATACCTTCCATACAGATTAAAATCAATACCAGTCATATTTTCACAATGAATACCTGGTAGTTAATCAAGATAAACTGGTTCCAAAGTGACATTTTTTTTACACAATGTGAACATCTTTTACTACACTATGATTGGTTGCATCTGGACCACAGAAAAAGTATAAAACAGGACAAAATGCAAAGAGACATTATTTCTTTTTGAGCCTTCTACTTGCAACACAGAATCATCATCATCTCTACCTGAACCACTCAACTGGGTAAGAATATGTTCATTAATTGTTATTATTTTTTGTTCTATTTTTTTATTTCTATTCTATATGTAGTAATAAAATAATAACGTTGGTTTGAAAATGAGTAACTACAAAAAGATTAATTAGACCAGCGTATAAACAAACTTCTTTCTTTTACTTTTTCAGGGTTTTTTAGGGCATACAAAGGGAAAATAAAAATAATAAAAGCATAATAAATAAAATAATTAAATAGGACACACCTATGAGGGAATTTAGCTCCATAGTTCTTATATGATTAATTGTCTATCAGTAAGGCCACTGAGGAAGTCTTTTCTGAGACAAATCTTTGATGGTTTTTTTAAGCAATAAGAATAATAAACATCACTTTGTTATAGTCCCTTTAGGGGGACACTAAAAACAAAACTGAAAATGACAATTCCACTTAAATATCTAACAGTAGTTTAAAATAAATCACCGTTATACAAAAAAATTAAATAAAATGCATTCGTCTTTTATCTACATTTTTAAAATTTGCCTTCGATGCCTTATTAATTTGAGTTTCTTGAAATTGATTTATGACCTCGATTGTTTGAAGATTAAGACTGCAGGTTATTTTTGTACTCACTGAGAAGGTGGTAGTTTGAGTCCCTCTCGTATTTGAAGGTCAGTCTTCCATAACTGACATGATTGAGATTCTTCAGCCACTCAAAGTAAGACACGGTCACACCACCAGCATTCAGGTACATGTCCTGCAAGAACAAACAACAAAACTTTTAAACAAAAAGTAAAACGTAAAAATGCTAAAGTATTTGCAACTATTATGTCAAAAACTGACATTTTGATCTGATTTTTAAAGAAAAAAAATTATGGGTAAGATGTTTGTGACGTTATTTTATTAAAACATCTAACTAAAAATTATTTGACAGTGTTCTCATGTGCTTTCATGGTGCTCTTTGGTAACACAATGTTCAGAAATACAAAGCTAAACTGAATCTATAAACATTCCTCTTTAACATTTATTTACAGTTTAACAGTTCAAACATTACCCTGCTTAATCAGGATTGTGTGATTTATTTGAATCAGTTTTGTGTATTCCAGAGCATCTGAAACCAAAAGGGAAAATGAAATATCTCAAAAATCCCAGCAAGTAATTGGTGACGGGGGTTAATTTTTTAGGCTATGTCCAGAACATGGCTGCCACCTTGAAAGCTGTCATATTGAATCAAAGTCAATTTTCCCAATGGTAAGGGATTATGCAGCACACCCAAAAAACCCAGAATTCTCTTAGAAATGAATCACTGCAATCTCTCTTGTAGTTCAGAAGTTATCTACACAGAAAGGTCAAAACTTTTGTTGTTTTTCACAGGTAACTGAAAATGGTATTGACAAGACAAGAGATGATTGAGTTGATTCTGATGTTCGGGGACGGAAACTGTAGAAGAATAACTACAGAGTTCAACTTACGACACCCAGAAAGACAACCAGTTTCATACAACACCGTTTCAAATCTCATAACTAGATTCAGAGAAACTGGGAGTGTGGACTACAGGCCACGTGGTCGTCCGAGGAACAATGAATAAACCTCAACAATGATTTTGTCAGCCCTGTGTTCAGCAGCAGGGACATCACATTGAACATGTGAAAAAGCTGTGCATCACAGGCAACGTTCCCAGATGTTGTTGCAACTTTCTGTGTTCATCTTAATATAAAAAAATGATGAATGATGAAATGAAAATGTAAAATCCATAAAATTCAACTCAACATTCGAAGACCGACTATGGTTTTCCCTAAAATTTAAAATAAAAGAGAAACAAAAATGCATTTCTGTGTGCGTGTGTGTTTACTTACAGGAATAACCATGACGTTGTTCTCCAGGAAGATCTTGTCAGCCTCTGGGGTGGTGGGTCCATTGGCACCCTCTGCAATGATCTGATAAAAACATGCAGACACATGATGACTGTTGCTACAGGTTAACTTATTCATATAAATTTAGATAAAGCAGCTTCAAACATTTACCTTAGCCTTGATTCTGGGGGCGTTATTGCGAGTGAGCTGCTTTTCTCCAGCAGCAGGGATCAGGATGTGGCAGTCAGCCTCCAAAATGTTCCCATCATAAGGTTTGGCTCCTGGGAAGCCCACAATGGTGCCATGTTGCTGCAAATAGTAAGTTATAAAAATATTAAAATATATTTACATCTTCTAAAGAAAAACAAATCTATGAATAGTGACAGTAAGATTTTGTGTATGAAAGCAAAAAGAAGAGTTAAGTACTGATTTAAAAAGATAAAAATAATTAATGATATAAGATTTCTTGAATCATACTGCCTCTCATGCAAGACTTTTATTATTAGCTCATCTTATGTCGAGAAACAAAAGAAGTGCAGGAGAAGTGAAAGAAGTGCAGCTGTTCTGGTACCAGTTTGTAGTCCTCCAGCTGTTTTGGGTCCATGCCGTCTGGGTTGTAGATGGCTCCATCAATCTCACCAATACCCACACACTTGGCACCGAACCTGTGCAGGTACCTCATGGAGTGAAGACCCACATTACCAAAGCCCTGCAAGAAATCAAAAAATTCTAATAAGTTCACTTCAATCCAACACATTTTGATTTCATATAAATCTTTAAATAACATCTAAAAAGAAACAAAACAACGTTAATCCTATTTTATTGAAGAGGAGCTTCATGTAACTATACGTTGGTGCCACCATGTGGTCAAGGTTGGTTACAACATGATAATTATCTACTGTAAAGTGACAGGAGTCCATTTTATGTATGACGCATACAGAGAAGCATTTGTAATCTGTGGTTGCAACATTATGACAAGATTGGAAAGGCATAGTTCTTTACAGATTAAAAAAAATAAAAACAAAAGATAAAGTGTGATAGCGAGGAAGAACATGCCCTTAATACTGTACTAGAAATCCACTTGGTTCATTCTCACAGATAAATCTCTAAGGAAATCTAATCTCAGAGCAAAGTAATCCTCAGCCACATACACAGAGATTAGGTTGTTGAAAATCCACATCATGAATCAGCTGTCGTCCCTACTCCTCAGTAACGTCTTTGTGCCGTCATCGCTCACACAAATACCCAATGAGCAAAAACAACATTTGAAATAATAAATGGATTCATTTCATGTTGGTGAAAAATCCAAACAAGCTGCAGCTCCCCAACAGACATGCTGCAGAGTGAAATGCATCCAAACATGCAGAGCCAGTCTAGAATATCAAATTGCATTGTTGTCTTCAAAAGCGATAATTATAGAAAGCATTCTGGGAAAACAGCAGAGGCCACAGCTGAGGGTTGTCTGACCCATGAGTTAAGATTTAACTTTTAGGAGTCTATGATTTGTGAGAAACTCTCATACGATGAATGAAAGTAAAAATATATGTGTCAGCAGAAACACTTCTTCTTTCACAAACTCATCTGTCATTTGAGAAGAACCTTTATGTTCATTCCAGGTTTAATTTCATCGTATTGATCATATTTATTGCAGAGATAATATTTCACTGAATGGATTTCAACGTGAGCACTCATCTACCAAAGACTTTCTATTAAACTGTGGAAAAAGGCTGCAGGAATAAGAGGGCGGGCCGGTTCCTTCTGTTTGCTCATTCCTCTCTTACTGACTCATCATTTTCCACAAACAAAGAGGGGAACCACCAGCCCACTGCTCCTTGGTACAGAGAGATCTGGGCCAGGCTAAAACAGAGGCAGGGTCTGATTTATATACAAGCTCTAAAACTTTCATCCTGACTTCAAATGAAAACCGCTGCAGCCAGAAACTAACTGCAGATATTTTAGCATGGCTTCAACTAAACAAATAAAAATCCTGTGTTGTCGTACCTGGATGACAAAGGTCTTGTCCTGGAAGCCAGGTGTGAAGCCCAGCATGCTCATGTAAGACGCCTCGTTGATGAAGTTCTCGATGCCGTGGAAAACACCACGACCGGTGGCAGAGATACGTCCGTGGATTCCTCCCTGGCTGATGGGTTTTCCTGTCACGCATGCATGGGCGTTGATGTCCTGCACCCAAACAATGAAAACAAGATTACATACATGTGCCAGAGACTGTACACAAATACAAAGACTACTTTTAGCACATAAAGCTGCTTGTTTACATTATCTTCTGTTTTCTGTTGTATTTTCAAAGCTTCATAGTATTTTATTATTATATTATTATTGTAATAGATAGTCATAGTATATACCTCATTAATAAGTTATTTATAAACAGATTGTTTTTTTATTATTAGAGAAATATTTTTTTTTCCATAATGATCATTTTTGTGCTCATTTGTAAGTTTTTGTATTTTCTCTGTATTTTTATGTATAAAAAAACTTTTGGATTTTCAATGGGTCTATAAATTTTAATCATATTTTATTATGGGTAATAATTATGATTCTTTAAAAGATAGCAACTTTGCATTTGAGGTTTGTTAATCTGAAGGAAGGTGGGGGTCTTTTTTCTAATAAAACTGGGGTCTCTGTTTAAAGTACTGATCTACTTAATATTCTGAGATGCTTCTCCAACAACTTAACAAAACAAAAAGAACTCCTCCTAAAGCCTCAAAGACTCCAGACGCCAAACTGCAAACAGTTTACTCATAAGATTGAAACTCCTTAGAATCTGACAAATTTCATTTAAACCATATTTAAATCCATCATCAAATCATTTTAACATAATTAAAAAAAAAACTATTTTACGGTTTCAGCTGCACTTTGATGTTTAAATTCGTGTCTGCACCAGTTGCCACTTCTGCTTCAAACTGTGACTGCAGTAAAGGTTTATGTGGTGCCACCTGAGCAGAATCTGCTGAAGCTGAATCTTGTGCAGTCAGATACCCAGAACAGGAATGTGTCACTTATTACAGACCTCTGTCAAGGGTATCTGAACCAGAGGGCACGTGACTAAAACACTTCAGCTGAGACTAGAACAGAGAACACAACATAAAAACACAGTCTTATGGTTTTGTATTCATAATATGAATGCATTCATCTGAGCATAAACCACTACAATAACTGCAACAGAAAAGTAGCAAATCAAAACCTGAAACTGGTTTCAACAGCCTGACTCAGCAGCATCCTGCTGATATAATATTTTTAAGAAAATTTAAAATATTAACAAGCTTAAATCAGCAAGATCACAGTTAAACATTGCCTTTTCCATGAAGGAGCTTATTCTTTAAGGTTTAACACAAATACTTTTAAATATTATACTCGAACAGTTTAGGACATTTCTAACTTGTAGCTACTTTCAACAAACAAAGGAAGCTTTTAAATATATTTTCCACATTAAGTCAAAAAACTATTTATGATTAAACAGAATAATTTCTATATAAAAAGACCTCAGTCTCAGTCTCAAAAGCTGCATTAAAAAAAAGGAGGAGGAAAGTTTCCATGGTCATTTAGGAAGGGAGAGGCAGGAAATTCACTCATGGTTTGCTTGTGACTCATTCCTTGTTTGTAATTTGGCCTATTTTTACAATCTGCACCAAAATCTGAGCCAACTTAGACCGGCTGGTTATGAACGTCTGACAACTCACAGTGTGCGCGATGGTGTTAGCATATGTGTCGGCAATCCAGGACATTTCCCTCTCTCCCGTGCTCATGTCTGGCGCCGGGACATCAATGCCGGGCCCTGGTGAACAAAGACAAGAGAAGGAGGGAGGGAGGGGGAAGTGGAAGTGTTTTAGCCAAATGTGCAAGTCTGTATGCAGGAAGGCACTTTCCCAGATAGTTAACAGAGAGGGTTTGTTGCACGAGGATTAGCTGCAGCTTTTCCCACCAGCTTTGCAGCCAGCATGTGTACTTTCATTTCATTATGATTCAGAGAGGAATACTCCCCATGTCATTACATTTAGCTTTGGTTCACAAGTAGCTTTAAAGTTACACGGTTTGCATAGAATTATTTAGTTGTTTACTAAGCTGCTATAACATTTGACAGTAAAAGCTTAATATGGACTGTATATTTATTAAAACTATAATTCTTTCATGACATTTTAATTTAAACTTGTATAAAGGATTTTCAAGTCTCAGCAAAATAAAAGGCTTTTGCTTTTACACAAGAATAAACGTAATAATTAAACTGAACTCAGAAACCAACATCCATTGACGTCCACAAATATTACACAAATACATTTAGTGGGGAAAATGCCTTCATGAGCTGCCAAATCCTCCACACAGAAGATGCTGTCAGATGGAGTAACTATTTATCAAGTGACTACAAAACAAGATTTGCATTACTTTAATGTTGACAATGTGGCGAAGACAAAATAAATGCATATTTATCAGTTCACTCATTTCTTAAAACTGGGTTTGCAAAGTCTACCTTTCTTTTTCTTGGCACATTTATAGATCATCTCTTAAGTTGACACAACAACTAAAGGTTGTAAGAAAATAAAGGTCTACTTTTCTCAAAGGTACATTCATCTCTCAACACTACAGAGATTTTAACACTGACATACAAACAGAGACATAAACTTACCAATGAAACCCTTTTTGGCCAGCTCAATAGTGAATCTCCTGGTGATCTTCTCCAGCTCATTATCCTGCAAAGATGATGATTCTTTAAAAAAAAAACTTACACAAAACATTCACATCATTTCCAGCAAACTAAAATAATCTATGGCTCCACGGCTGCATTAGATGTCAACAGAGATGTTTGATAAAACAGAAAATTTATTTATCTCCCAGGTCATTATGAAGCTTTACTTAAATATTTTGGACATGAACTAAATTATTAATAAATAATTTACAATTAATTTAAGTTACATTAGTTTAATTGAATTTCTCTTTATTTGAATAAATATTAAAGCTATAAAATAAGACCTGGTGTGTTTTCTTTAAAAACGTCATTATACATCTCTAAATTGCTCTTTTCCCAGTCTTTGCCTAACAGTTTTGTTTTCACTGCACACCTAAACAAACAAAAAGAAAATCAAATTGTTGTTGTCTTCTGGTGATACTGAGTCAATCTATGTTTGGATTAGATAAAAACAAAAAGGAAGGCAGGGAAACTGATCCATCCGCTTCCAGCCGTGTGGATGTGGAGTGTTTGTTTTAAGATCAGCTGCTCCACTGTAAATATAACATGTTTTTAAACATGGCTGTGTGTTTCTACAGGAGTCGGAGGGAGGGGACTTGGCACAGGACGACTTACAGAGTAGTTCTTCGGGTTGATTTTGACTCCAGCTTTAGCTCCTCCAAATGGCACATCTGGAAAAACACAGTAAACATAAACACAATTAGCACATGTCTTTGAATATTTCTATAATAAATCAACAGAAATGAAGCAGAAGAAAACATGCTTAACTGCAAAGCATCACTAGGTGATCTAACATTTTGCAGGGGAAATCAAAAAGCCAACAATATAAAGAGGTCTGGTGAGAATCAGTGCAAAGCAAAGATATAAACACTCACCAACAACAGCACACTTGTAGGTCATCAGAGAGGCCAAGGCTTTCACTTCATCTACAGACACTTCTGTACTGTAACGGATACCTGAGGAAAACACATCAACAGCAAGTCAATAACTAAACAGTTGCCACAAAAAAATAAATAAAAATAAATCTGAAGACAAACTTTAAAGAAAGAATCTGTAGATTGTGTGTTTAGTGTGATTTGGATGTGGTGGTCATCTATTACTACTATTTAATTTGTTGTAAAGCCACACTCTTGTGATTATTTTGTAAAAGTTTAATTAAAATCTGCCCAGTTGTTCATGAGTGGTTTTGCTAACAGGGTTGATTCCAAATAGTTCTTAGCAAGATTTAATACAAAATTCATGCACTCAAAGTGTTGGGAAACCAGTCTTATATTATGACAAACTTACAATGTTTTGGATTCTGTTGCTGTAGTTGGGTGAATAAAACTAACAGAGGAAAAGCCCATTTCATGCCATTTTAGATCAGCTTACTATGGCAACCATTTTGAATCTGGTTGATTATTTGATTTTAAAAAAAAGGCAATCAGTTGAAAATGTGCAGCTTTCTGTCCGTCTCATTAAAATCTGCCCAGTGGTTCATGAGATATTTTGGTAGGATACAAACACAGGCAGCAGACGATAATCATTATGTTGTTCTGAAACTGCCTCCAGTACAAACTGTGCGCCTGACTCCTTATTTATGTGCTGAGGAGGTGGGGACTGAGTGAACCAATCACAGCACTCTGTTCTGACACCAACCCCGCACGCTGCAGTCTTACCTTCCTGTTGTCTGTCATTTACTAATGTTGCTACAGTAACCTATGCACCACTATGAGAGCATTAAACCAGACTGCATGTGTCAAACTATCTTTTTGGCAGAATGCCAGTGTGAGTGTAATTTAACAGCAATTACAAAAACAGCACACTTGGAGGTAGATTATACTGTCAAATTCAAAGGCAACCAGCACAAAGAGAGAGTGCAAGATCCACGAAACGGCATATTTGAGTTATTTACAACCATTTATGGAATTGCAGCCTGAGCCAGTTTCCCCTCGTCTATCATTACTGCAGTATTAAATTACATCATAGGCATATGGAGGGGGGAAAAATAACCAAACATCTAAAACAAAAGCACCAGCTTTCAGATCAGAGGCTCTCCTTCTTCTCTATTCATCCAAAGATCAGCTGACCAAACTCAGAACAGAGAACAATTTAGAGCTCACTGATCAAATTAAATGAGAAGAGGCCTGGCTGCCTCAACCCCCACCACCACCATTCAAACTCCCATTTATTCACCCAACCACAGCAACAGAATCCAAAACAGATCTGTAAACACATTCTTCTGAATTAGAGGGGAGAAAGCGCTGGAGGAAAACAGAATCTCACAACAGAAATTAGTATTCTGCAGTCAGAGTAAGTTTCTTTCGAGAGCAAGTTCTGAATTCTCGACACGTTAAGACCGTTTAAACCACTGTTTCAGGCAAGTAAATCCATTCTCTTGAAGTATAAAATGTGTTCAAAATATTAAAAAACAAACAAAAGATTTATACCAAGAGGGGGCAAAGTTTCTCAGAGTAGGGTGTTAAATGTCTCCATCAAACTAAGCTAATAAATAGCTGCGATGATAATGCCACAATTAATGACGATATTTTCATGCCAATATTGTCCAACACTTGATGACATGAATATTGTTATGTAGACAAATCGATTCAAGTTCAATTCTGTCCAGAGCAGATTTATTTATTTATTTAAATAAAAAAGTACAGACTTCAAAACCACCACGTGGTGTCAAACATACTTTTCAACTGCTAATTACGGTTTAAATATATTTAGTTTTTAAATTTTTAATAATCTACAGAACTAGTGCCATTTGTGACGGTGACAAAAATAATTGAGTCTATTCCACTTTTCTACAGAAAGCAGAAGAATCTTGACCACTTCAACAGCTCATACAAAAGCTGAATCATTCATACGCACACAAAACCACCTTTCACAGCTTTTATATGTCCAGCAGAAAGCAGCTCTGTCCAGCTTGACAGCTGTCAGTCTATTTGGGTGTTAAGAGGGGTAGATGAGTGCGTACACACACACACACACACACACACACAAACACGCGCGCACACATTCAAGTACAAAAACACTCTCTGCACTTTGCAGTTTGATCTGAACTAGGGTCTACAATCAATGATTAAACCACCAGAAAGATAACAACTTATCCACTATCCTTATTATCATCTATCTGGCATAAAACACCAACTATTTCATGAGTTTATTATTTGGTAGAGACCATAAACCTTTGGTTCTTTCAAAACTAAAAAAAAAAAACAGCCCAATTATTATTTCTTATCTGGGCCCATTTGAGACCCAATGCACCTCTTGTTACTGAAGGATTAGTTTTAGTGATTGCAGTTTAGTTTAGGGAGGGTTTTGTCGGTGAAATTAACATATAATAATTTGTAATCATTATCTGTTAGTTTACCGTGGATATAGATCAGGTAACAAGCAAGAGAAAAGTACATAATGTGGGTGTATAATCTAGGTTTTTTTAAAAATGGACAGAGGCAATAGACTCTTTTTAGTTTACTAATCTTTAATATGATTCACTTAACTCAAAATCAGTGTGCTACATATACATAAGTAGAGGCTACTGTTGCCAAGTCATTCAGTGGCATTAATTGCAATGTATATTTTATGTGCATGTCAACTTATTGCTCTTTCAGTATAGACCAAACTGCTACTACAATGTGCTTTCCTTTAAATAGTAAGTCTACATTAACCGGGTGAAACAGGAGTTTCGCGTTTAAACCAGTCTGGTGCTTGTTCATCAACTGAAACATTCCCTCTGAATGGCCAGCTAACCAAAAGGTGCGTCTCTTCCTCTAGAAACTGGCTGTTCTCCATGACACACACCCCTCCTGCTGTACTGCTGGTAAATAGGAGTGCCTATAAACCATACACTCCCCTCCCCAACACTCAGGCCTCCCCTCATTCTAGACATCATTTCCTACTTTTCCACAATTTACTCAACCCTACCCGCTTTGAAGCCTACATTTTAAACCATAAAGAATTTGTTATTCTGCCTTCAAAGCAACCACACCTTAAATATTTGAACTGCTTTCAGCTCTTGCTTGCAATGTTTGAATAAATAGAACTTTAAGGCCATTCATATGTTGTAAGCAGCACATGTGGGGATGCAAATGTATAAACAACATGACACCTGATACCTTCAGGTCTGCAACACACCTGGTTCAAATTAAAACAATGTTAGACTGAAGCTGCCAAGACATTAAACTGATGCAATCATCAAGGTTTAAGTTAAACAAGTAATTAAGAAAGCTAATCTGTATTCTGGTTATGATAAGTTTCAATTAATTGCTAGACCTTGCATTAAAACACTATAAATGGGAGTTTGCTGGAGTTTGAAAAGTTAATTGCGAGCTATGAAAAAACAGCTACAGGTAACCAGGAAGGTCACGGTAAATATTGACACACTCAACAAAGAACAGATAAACTATCCAGATAAAAAATATATATACATAATTTACTGTTAGGTTAGCTGTGAATCAAAAACAATGTAGAGTAAAACTGAAGTATTTAAGCTTGCACTGACAGCAGCCAACGAGGCTGCTAACTAATGCTAACATAGCAGGCTAATGCTAGCTGTCAAATGGGGCCAAAAGAGCAGGACTGGGTCGGTTCTTACCCCCTTTACACGGTGTTCGGTGTTGGCTGTGCTGGGCCCGGTACCCCTCCACCACCTCCCACTCTCCGTTATCCCTCTTGATCGGGAAAGACACGCTCAGGACGTGGTTACAGGGCTTGATGATGCGCAGGATACCCCGCACACGGTGCCGCTTCTGTTCGGGGGTCTCCCTGGTCTTCAGGTCCTCCACCAGCTTGTCCTCCACGATGGCGGCACCGCGGTCGAAGAAACCCTCGACCATCCTGAAGAAGTTGGGGTCGTCTGGTTGGTCCGCTGCATCGGCATAGCGACGGACCCGCAGCAGGGAGGAGGACGCCGGGAGAGCGGAGTCCACGCAACCCGAGGCCAAGACACTACCCGCTGAGCGGCTCAGCAGCTCCCCGAAATACCGATACATGACTTAAAAACAAACTAACCGTGTAAACAAACTAATTAAAACAAACAACTAAAGGACAAGCACAGAGGGGGTGACGACAGGAGAGGGGGTAGAATGAGACACAGCAGCTCCTCACCGTGTCTCGTCCTCTGGCCGAGTGGGAAATAGCATGCTGTGATAGTTTGCTTTAAAAGGCAGCACGAGCCAAAGGAGAGCAGTAGGGGCACGGCGGCTGGGGGTGGACGCACGCGGAGGAGGACGGGCGCGCGCTGTGTGACAGTGCGCGCTCCCGATGTCACAAATCCAAACTACAAATTTTAAACATGCAAAATGCCACAAAACACCAAAACCATGACAGAAATCATAGTTGAACAGACATGAATGATAATGTCAATAATACACTAATAAACATCATAACAGTATGCATGTTTTAAGTGAGTAAGTTTAAATGTAACTCATGTATGTTAGTTTTTACTGCACATTGTGTGTGTGTGTGTATGTGTGTGTGGGGGGGGGGGGGTTAATGTCAATGTCTTATTTAGTTTAACTGCACATGGTTAGGGTGAAAGGCAATTTCAATTTCTGTGTTAACCCTGTTACATAGATTTTTGACAAAGTACACTTGACTTGAAGTGCAGAAGCTTATAGCTAAATAATGCACACCAGCCTCCTTATTCATCAGATTTGGTACTTTGTGGTTTATTCAAAGCACCAGTGAGGCCTGCAGTCATCAGCATCTGAGTGAAGCACATAAAACAAGCCAGATATGCTGAAAGAAAAACTCCCATTAAACTCACATAAGTCATTAACTTTCTTCTTAAGAGGCAATATTTAATGAAGGAGCTGACCTGGAGAAAAAAAACTATTTAATTCTGATACAATTAAACTAACAGCTGGTTTAATTTGGGTTAGTTACAAACACATAAGACACATTTTACTAATTTTATTCTATTCAGCTTTTTGTCTATTTCTTATGCTCACTTTATCATAAAATAGACATAAAGATGTCTTGCAACATTAGTATGTTAATTGTTAACTTTAAAATTGTCTCTATAGGTGTAGGTGATCGTGTGAATGGTTGTCTCTGTGTTCCTGTGATGGACTATCCAGGATGTACCTGCCTCTCACACAGTGACTGCTGGAATATGGGCACCAGCAACCAGGTAAAAATAATATTGGAAGAGGATGTTACAGACAGTTGGTCTGTCTGACTTCTAGTAACCACATAAACAAGTGAGTTTATGAGTGTTTAGGTACAGGAGGGTCCATGTCTTCTCCTGATATGAGAAAACTATCAGATACTTCGAGATCATTGTCAGTAAGTGATTCCTGACTCAGCAAAGGGCCAAGGTGTAATGAACACTGATAAACAACCTAATTTCTATATGATGCATACAGCCAGCAGAGGTGTGTTATTTATCTATTCAGGTCTGTTATTGTGATAAAAACACATCCGCTGTAATTCTTTGTCATTAAGCAATAAAACATGTGTGTGATCGGACCACCGAACCGTGCGATCTGCTGCCATTGTCAGAGTACAGCAAAGATAGTGAAGCAACGTTGCTCAATGCAATATCACACAGTCAGAGACGTGTGTGTGTGTGTGTGTGTGTGTGTGTGTGTGTGTGTGTGTGTGTGTGTGTGTGTGTGTGTGTGTAGAAACGACAGAGCTCAGAGCATGTCTCTGCGAGGCCCTGACCGGGACCTGCACCTGTGGACTCTGCACATGAGATAAGATTAGATTCATTTCCTGGGATGTAGGTACAAATATCAATTCATATAGTTAAAGACATGAACAAACATATTTACACAGGACAGCAGCAGGAGGCCCAAAGCCTCGGCAGCACCATGAACTGATGCAGATTTGAAATATTATCCTGTAAAACAAAGTAATCACGAGTGTTTGGGTTACTCGTCACAGCTGACACCCAATCAAAGCTTTTAATCAAATTAATGCCAGAGTTTATCTTCTTATTATTCATTTGTGAACTAAGGAACCATAAAATATTATCACCTCTCAAAGCTGATATCCAGACTGCGAGCTGAGATGAAACAACGGCACAATTATTAAAACTGAAACAGAGAGGGAATACTGTTTGGACCTTCATTTGTCTGTTTATTCTGTTGTAGATAAGCACACAGCAGTAAAGATAAGGTCAGGCACAGCTGCAGGACAAAACAGCAAACTTTATTTTTGCACCAATTCATCTGAGATGTTTCTGTTTTTATAAATCTTGCATTGATGAAAGTTACGACCTTTATCTTAGAGCTTTAGCCTCTCTATGATAGTCTCATACCCAGTCCAGATCTGATTTATTATTGTATAACATCACCTGTGATGTTATCTTAAATAATCTTGTTCTAACCAACTTTAATAAAACCTGATTAGGAACATTGAAAAGTGACTTTTACAGCAGAAAATACTTTCATCTCATGTTTTTCACATTCTTTAAGTTGGAAATGATATAAAAACAGTTTAAATCCCCATAAAAAGCTTTTTGTAAGAACACATTTCTGAAGCAGCCACTTTCCTTTTTGCATGCTTGCTTTGATCTTATCAGCTCCTCATCCTTCCTCCTCAGTGTTTTTCTCTTTACACCAACATACTTTGATTTAAAAGCGCTTGCGTCAGCGTCTGAACTCTGCCGTGCCATTGGCTGTCCGCCTGACAACTCCCAGCCAAACCAGCGGGGTGTGACCGTGTGGAGGAGATCAGGGAAAGAAGAGGTTATGTGGCTGATCAAACAGGAACCTGTTCAGCTGAATCACGTGGAAATTAAGTGGAACAGAAAGTTTTTTTTTTTCATTTTCTGTCTGCTGAATGGTTGCATTTGAATCTGCTAATGTCTGCTTTTTAATTTTCAGATCCTCAAGCTTTCGACAGCACAACCCCTTCCTCTTAATTACAGTCTGTTCCACAGACTTTAAGTAATCACACAAAACAAACAGGCAAAGTCACAACCTTCCTGAATAATTACATCAGAGGACCCACTTGTTTTATAAGCTTTTAATTCTTGTAAATTCAATTTTTATTATTTTTTACCTTTTAAATTTGCTTTAGCATGCTCCACTTTGTCATCTTTTGATATTTATATATTTAGCTAGCTTCTTAGCTACTGTTCTGTTACCTTTTAGCTATCTTTGTGCTATTTTTAGTTAGCCTTTTTGCTTCTATAGAGTGCTTTTAGGGGAGACCGGGGACAGTTGCAACACTGTTGCTCAGAGCTGGTTTGGATTAAACAAACCAAATTTTTATACAATAAATTTACATCTGTCTGTTAATAGTCAAAGCCATTTATAGATGATTAAAGAATGTACATTCTCCATAATTTGAAAGTAAAAAGTCAGATGTTACAACTGACCCCAGGGTTGCAACATTATTTGGAGGCGGTTGCAACATATTATAATACAATATTTTTCACTGTAAATAAAAGTTTTATTATTTTTATATTTATATTACTGCTAACTTTAATTTAAAAAAGTTATAATGATATCAAATATAAATTTGCCTTGATGAATAGACCTTATATACAGATGTCAAAGACTCAAATTGATATAAAATACAGTTGGTTTTCAGTGACAGGAAGAATGGAACAAGTTTTGAGGCAATTAACTTTTGTTTTTGCTATTGATACGCCTCCGTTATGCTAAATTTACATTGAAGAAAACTGGGATTCCAAAACCATTGTTGAAAACAACTGCAGAAAATACATCTTTAACTTAAACAATAACTTTTGAAGTATAAACTTAATTCCAACATCTTAACATCATCTTTGTGGTCTTATATTTATTGTTGATTATTTATTATTACCCTTCCTGTCAGCCATGATAAAACCTCATGTGTTCGCTAAATAAGTTAATCTTGATACATTTGAGCTGGATCATTAAAACAGTGACAACAGTATAACAAAAACAAAGCTAAGCAAAAAACCCCAAAATCTTTTGTACCCTAAAAACAGTTTTTTCCAATAAATCCTGGAGCAGTTTTTGAATCTGTTTACTTGTTCTGTGCATCTAACTGAGCATGTTCAGTGTGAGTGTCATAACTCTATAGCTTGTTTCTGTTTGGAGAAAAATGACTTGTTGCAACCGTCCCTTGTTTCTACTGTCCCCGGTCTCCTCTGCTTTATTTAGGTTGATGTTTCACTACTTTAATTTTGTGTTAGCCTTTGTTATCTTCTAGTTTTCAGCTGACTATTGAAAGCTTTTAGATCTTAGCTCATGTTTTCCTACTGTTGCCAAGCCGTTTGCTACTTTTACCTTTTAATAGCATGTTTGCTTTGTTTAGCTTTTAATTACTGTTCTGCTTCTTTTAGTTTTAACAAATCATTTTCAGCTTCTTCATCAGATTTAGGGAAAAATCCTTCAGCAGCTCTCAGCATTCAGACTTTAAGTCATAGAAAAAGTTATTTGACTCTTTGATAAATAAAGGGGAACATCCTCAATGTTTGGTGTCTTTAGCTATTCAGCAATGTTGCACAATTTAAATAAAAACTGAAAGCAAAAGTCTTCAAATGAGTCTGAACAGAAGTCCAACTTGATGAGTTGACATTTAGTTTCAACAGATGCACAGCATTCATCTCAGGAGTTTCAGAAAATGAAGAGCAGTTTAATGTGTATTGTGTGCAAAATGTTTACATTTTTAGTAGAGCTGTTGTTTCTCAGTAAGAAAGTCACTTGATTGAATTCTGACAGAGGACTTTTCTAGGTAGAGTTTGCATGTTTTCTCCATGCATGTGTGGGTTTTCTCTGAGTACTCTGGTTTCCTCCCACAGATCAAAAACATGACTGTTAGCTTACCTGGCAACTCTAAACCATCCCCAGGTGTGAGTGACAGAGTGAATGGTTGTTTATATGTCCCTGTGATGGACTTGTGACCTGAACTCCTCACAGCTTAACCTCACAGAGGAACTCAGTAACAACAATTAACCACTAGATGGCGCAAGAATATCAGTAAAATGTTACTGCTTCAAAAAGAGGATTAAGACACAAATTATAGTAAAGCCTTCAGCAATAATACTGCAGTAACGAGAGAACACTAAATACAAAATATACAAATAAGACTCAGCAAACATTTTTAGATTTTGCTTGTTTGGTCGCAAAGTTGTCGTCACAAGTTTCTTTATTTAGCTTCTTATCTTTATGAATCATTCAGAAACAAAATAGGCTTTATTCACTTTTAAAATTCTAGCTCTTTATTTCTTGCTACCCGTCATAAAGACACAAATTGTTCTAATTTCTTTAGGCTAATCAGTTAAATATCTCCAAGATCCACCCACCCATTATAAACTAAACTAATAAAATGTCTATCATAAAGCATGAAGAACAATCGGCCCCTTTTGTTAAATGAATAAATTGTTACACTGCCAATATGTCTTCTTCACACTTTTATCTTCCAATCCTCAAAGAAAACACAGAAAAAAGAAGTCAATATCAGAATAAGCTGTTTGTCAGAGAATATTTGGCAAACTAAATGAAACACAAATGTGAAGCATTTCAAATTTAAGATCATTTCACTACTGAAAGATAAAGGCATAGAAATCACACAGAAACATTTAGTGCACGTGTCAAACTCAAGGTCCACGGGCCAAATGTAGCCCTCCATGGCTTTTTATGTGTTTAAAGATGTAATAATGTCTTAAAATGTGTGTCTTGTTTTAAAGGGAGCATTGACCATAAACTACATCTCCCAGAATGCATGTTGATCAAAAAGACAGTATCCCACCACTAGATGGAGGTGGACAAGGTTCAGAAGTAGCTGACAGCTGATGAAATTCAGTGTAAAATCTCACATTTCGCAGCATTTTCACGGGGTACTTTTGCTGCAGCCAAATTGTACTGGAAAGTGGGAATATCCCACTTACAAGTCAAAAATGTTAACTTGAATGACCCCTTCAGTGGGAATTCCCTGTTGGAATGTGGGAAAATTCAGAATTCAAGATGGCAGCTACTCACAACTCAACATTGATTAAAACTCTTTTACTTTTAATAGTATTTCTGTATTATTTATTCCACATTTAGTCAGTCATACACGTAGTGTTGTTTAGTGTTTATAAGAGGACAAGTAAAAACGCTGTTTCTATGCACAAAAAAATCATGTAGAGCTCAGTTATTGTAAGAAAAGAGACAAGAAATGTGAGGTTTTGTGTTTAGTTACAGTTTATTACAACTGGCTCTTTCAGGGCAAACATAAAGCTCATGTGACCCTTGGTGAAAACAAGTTTGTCACCCGATTTAGCAAATAACCTATAAAGACATTTTACATAAAGAGACATTTTACACTAGAAAAGTCTGTTTACCTGCTGATCAGCACGTCTGCCCTCAATAGGCAGCTGCTGCAGATGTTCAGCAATTAGAGAAAGTGAAAAAAACCGGTGGTGAGTGAACTGAGGTAACCTGTATTTTGTCTGAGCTCAGACAAATTTCATATAGAACGAGTACAATAACTCTCACGATGATCACATTCATATTTGATTCACACCACTTGAGTCAGTGAAATGGAAACTGTAAAGTCTGAGTCGCGCGTGCATTCAGCGGTCGGGAGGTAAAAAGTTGACAGCGTTCCCACGAGAACTTTCCTACCGAGCGTCTCTATTCAGGAAGCTGTGGCTTTGGCTTGCGTCTACTCACATCTCCTCATCAGCAGAGAGCACATTTGTCAATGCGCACCCTGCATGTACCCCACGTGTCAGGTGGCCTCCATGTAAACCCCATAGGAAGTAAGGTCAGACCCGGAGAGGTCAAGTAAAAGTCAACCCAGCCTGTTTTTGTCGACACATTTCATCTGCCACTCCCCTCCGTCAACAGTTTGTCAACCACAGTCTGAACTAAAAGCTTTGTTTTCTCTTCTGAAGACAGATGTGGAGCTGCAGCTACGATTATGAAACTGCGCAACTAAACCGAGAAGTGGACGGTTAATCTACCTGAACTGTCACTCCACTAATATTACAACATTTCTGCTTTTAATCCACAACCGTCATGCTTTGTAACTCCAATCTTTATCAGGATACTTCACAAAAATATACACTCAAAATGTGAAAGAAGAACACAAAACAATCCTTTCAGAATGAAAATCTTCAGGTTTAATAAAAAAATACAAAGAGCATTTACAGAAAGACACAGAGGTTGATCTCCTCAGTCTCCAGCTTCAGCTCAAATATCTTTGGAACGTTTGGTCCAACGAGAGCAGCACAGAGGGCTCCTCCACTCCACTGTGACAAAAACACAACGAACCAAACAATGAGCCTTAAAGCAGCTTGTGTTTAGTTTATCACAGATTATGGTGGTTTTGATCTGATAAACTTGTAAATATAATGAATATTTTACAGTAAAGCACTTTAAATGTAAAAAACAGAAAAACAACATTTTTCTAGTATCAGAGAAAATTTGGCACTATTTTTATGTGAAGCAGGTTAACTTAACCTGGTAATCTGTGGGCCTAATCCTAACCCAAATTAAATTATACTGCTCAGACCCTTTGGAGTAAACTCACAAGCCTAGTCTGTATTTAAAGCTATCAATCTATATTTTTAACTTGAGCAGTCATCATTTTTGTAACTGTAACTAGTATTTAGTTATTGAAGTTAATATTAATGCTATTTATTATTTTTTAATTTCTAAAGCTGCATATTGAATAAAAGGTAACTTGATTGGCTACACAGCTGCGGTGTCAGAATGAAGCTCAGAGCTGATTGGCTGATTCTAGCCAGTGAATGTACCACAAATAGGTGGGACATGAGGGGCTTGTTATGCTTTGGCTCTGGAGAGTCTATAGATGAACCCAGTTGATCAAAAGAGGTATCAATCAAAAGGAAACAACCAATCAGATTGTTTGAACAGCCTATTCTGCAAATTCCAATAGAAAATAGAGAAAACTGAACAGGTTGAAAAGTATGGCTCAAACAGAATATAAAGATATCTATGAAGCAGCGGGAAAAACTAAATTAAACTTTTCTGCACTCCTAGAGACTCCACAACTAATTGGATTTTGTATATGTGGGATTTTCTATGAAAATAAAATAAAATAAAAAGAATCATCAGTATCATTTGAGGGAAACTTATAGAAAAGTGAAGATTCGTTTTTAGAAAATGAGGCCCTCTTTAGCCCCACAGTTTCCTCATAAAAACTACCAGAATAAAACCAGTAAATGAAGCAATGTGAAGATTTTGGTTATGATAAAATCTTGAAACACTTGAAGTGTTTTGTTTCCAGTTTCAGACCAACGTGTGATTTCAGAATGTGTAAACCTGAGAACAATCTTCAACTGCAACTAAAATCAGATGCAACAGGAATTAAAAGCACAAGAATTACAGCAATAAATCAATGTTTAGCAGCCCCTTAAAGGCAAAAGAGAGAAAGTTAAAAATCTAAATCCTAAATTGAATTTCTCATACCTGAGGACATATGTGACACACAGGATGCAGAGCGGTTGACTGGCGTTGGCTCTGGACCTGGACGGCTGGACGCCGGGGATGACGGCGCTGTGACTCTCCACCCAGACGTAACCTCCGCCCCTGACCAGCATCCTGTACTGACCGCTGACTGACTGACTCTTCAAACACACTGCAGGAGTGGGAGGATCAGGGGAAACCGTCATAATCTTATCAGAGTATCTGGATAATATCTGTGTGCGTCAGTGCTTACGGTTCAGGTGGTTTTTGTTCAAACAGCTGGTGTCCAGCGTGTGACAGAGGTCATAGATGGAGCGGCCCAGCAGCTCCTCAGGCCTGTAGCCTAAGAGTGACGTCACTCTGCACAGAAATACACCAAAAACCTTTGCTTTAAAAAATAAAAAAATGTTTTGAATTGGATTTGAACTTGTGTTTTATGTACCTTTGGTCACAGTATGTGAACCTCATGTCCATGCTGTGCTGGCTCGTGAACGTGTGTGTGCTGAGGAGTGTGTGTGAGAGCGGCAGAGGGCGGCAGGTCAGAAGCAGGCAGGAAACCGACGTTGAGGCCGTGCACACCTTCGCTCTGCCCTGACAGTGCAATACCTGAAGTCACGAAAGCAAATTATTAAAACAACTGTCAAGTCATAAAAAAACTCATTTAAAGTTTCATTATTTCTCAGTGACCTTCCATGAAGCTGATTTAATGTTGCCGATTCTTCCTCTGTGAGTCAGAGCGCTTTTTATCCTCATGACGAAGTCCCTCTTCTGACTGCACCAAACCTCGTCTAAAGACAAAGAATTTATCAACTCGCAGCGATAGGCTTGTTCAAATGTACCTTAATGTTAACACACACACACACACACACACACACACACACACACACACCTGCTGTCAGGCGTAGATTATGTCTGAGCTCCTCGTGATCACACGGGTGAGTATACTCAAAGATATTGTGTCCCATCAGCTCAGTCTGTCAAAAAACCAAGTGTGAACTAGAGAAGTTAATTTTACATGAGAATGCTGAGACAGCTAGGATCTGCTGAGCAAGCTAAAACTGTCAAATTAAATGTAGCAAAAGGCTAGCTAGAACTTAACATGAAAACATTTTTCAACCCAAAATAATTAAGTTGGCTAATTATTTTTAAAAGTCAGAGCACAATAAAAAAATAAAAACAGAACATCTCCTGAAATTAAATGGTTGAGTACGCTGAACAAATACTTTTATCATCACTCAAAAACAGAAAATATCAAAGTTGTACAACATAAAAAGTTACTTTAGTAACTTTAAAAAGAAACTGTGGGGATATTTGTGAGTAAGAAATATGTCAAAGTTAGTTAGAGTAACTCAGTTAATGTAATTTGTAAACTTTATGTTAGCAAAAAATGAATAAATTAATATTTGGTTGCGTCAACTTAATTGTGCTTTAGGGGGTAAAAGTAAATCATGTTGGTTTGAAATCCAGGTGCGTTAGCCGAACCTAAAATTACATAAAGCATGTGGTGCGACAGAAAGTGAGAGAGTTGTTGTGTAACCAGTGGGTTGTCAGTTCAAAACCCCGCTTGGTCCGTCTCTGTCATTGTGTCCTTGAGCAAAACATCAGTGTGTGACTGTAGTGTAAGCTAAACGTTCTGATCATTTAACATGTACTTAATGAAAGATAATGTTGGTAACTTAAAAAGCTGAGTGGAAATTGTTGTAACAATGTTTTTTTAAGTTAAACCAGGAAAATATTTTAAAGTGTAATAAGAAGCCAAAATCAGCAAAAAAGCAGGTTAAAGGCAGCAAATACTATAAAATAAAAATAGATCCAGTAGCAGATTTTAAACATTGTTTTTGAATGAAATGAACTAAAGTACAGTAGTTAGATTGCAAAAAAAAAAACTGTAGTGTGAATCCTGACTCAGAATGAATATTTACACCCTAAAGCAGTGGTTCTCAACCCTGGTCCTCAAGGACCCCTGCCTTGCATGTGTTTCCATGCTTTGGCACAGCTGATTTAAATCAGCGAGTGATTGACAGGCTTCTGCAGAACTTAAAGACTTACTGCAGAGCAGGGAAACAACTAAAACATGCAGGGCAGGGGTCCAGGTTTGAGAACCACTGCCCTAAAGCATTGCTCCTTTTACATTTGATTTTCTCACCTGGGTCAAACCCATGTATTTGCTGACATTTTCTGACAAGAAGATCATGTCTCCTGAGGTGGACAGGACCATCAGGAATCCCTCCAGGATCTTCAGGTACATGTTTGTTTCATCCAAGGGCAGGAAGTCGTCCGTCTCTTTCGCCATCTCACAAATCAGTTCCGGTCTTCTTTTCATTTCGTGTTCAAACCTCACTGCCTGTCTGAGCTCTGGACTCATCCTGTCAGTTTCTGGAACAGAGGAGGTGACAGATTGTGTTAAAAGTTAGTTTATTTCATGAGTAACTTTTCTACTGTAAGGATGAAAGCAGGTGAACAAAAGGATGTGGTGTAGTTTTTAATGTTTACTGTGCTTTAGGTGTTAATTGAGGACTTCCTCTGACACCCTAAAATAAACCACAAGCCGTTCATTTATCTTTCTGTTTTAAGGCAGGAATCAGACTGTGTATTTGCATTTTTATTTGTTACCGCTCTGTTTTTCTCATATGTTTCTTAACGTTTACAATCTGTAAATCCATTTTTGACTAGATATAGCTTCATTGCATTTACAGCCTAAATAAATGATTGTTCAGTGAAAATGATATGATTTATTTTTTTTACTGAAGTCATTAATGTCCAAATTAAACCTTATCTTTACACATCCAGTAAATCTCTTAAATTAATTAATTACCTAAGCAATAAAGCTTTAATCAGTTTATGATTTATTCTGAAGCAGTTTGTTCCGCTTGTTGACCACATAAATATTCAGATGGTGTTAGATGTATGGGTTAGTCAGTGTTGTTACCTCGGAGCAGAGCGTTCATGCGTATGTAGCTCAGGGTGAGGCGGATGACGGAGGGTTTGTCCAGGTTGGCTCGCATCGAGGACTGCAGCGGCAGGAGGCGAGATAAATCGCCGAACACGTCCGACTCGACACGCCGCCTCCGTCTGGCCGCCTCACGGCTGATTGCTCTGCAGACAGGAAGAGAAGTTTAGTGAAACTTTTAACAGGTTCTAAAATACTCAGACGTGATGAACTATGGAAAAACTGAATAAATGAAAAAAATTTATTTGTAAGACTTATGTTCAGCAACACCTAAAGCTGAACCAGTAGCACATGGTGGAGGATCAAAGTAGAAGAGAAATGAAGTTTCTCAACTTTTAACTTGATGACACAGTGACTTTTTGGCCTTATCTGAAAGGAATTTAAAATATTTCAACATTTAAGGAACTTCCTTTTTTTAAAAACTGAATTTTAGCTGTTCTTCATTATTTACGTGTACTTTTTCCAACTTTATATTTCAATTCCAGGCTTTAAATGAACATTTAATTGTTTATTTCCCTTTTAAAAAAATCTGTGGTCAAGATTTTAACCAGCTGCCCTCTGTGGCCACAGTACCAGCCTTAGCCTTGCAACATCCCCTCAATTACCAACCACAGATGCAAACCAACAAAAGCTCTCTGAGAATTTTGGTTTCAACAGATTTACCTTCTCTTCTCCTTGTCAGCTGTCATTGTGTCCTCCCGCGTCTCCAAGTTCAAGGCGAGTGGTCTCCTGCAGCACATGCGACTTGGACTGACTCCAGCGAGTGTCTCCTCTCCCCTTTCTGCATGCAAATCATCTTTCAGGCCTCCAAAATTGAGCAGAATGATAGGTCAGCTGGTGAGGAAAAGCATCACCCTATTCCCTCCTTCCGCTCCTCCCTTTTCTCACTTGTACAAAACCTATTAGCATCGCACAGATTTGAAAGGCAGCAACGCTTTGGATTTAAAGAAAAAAAAAATATGGAATTGAAAAAGAAAGCGGAAAAAAAAAGAAGAGACAAAAGCATCTGGGATTGATGTAGACAGCTCAGTGTTTTATTGGAATCAGACCAGACGGGACTAGCCCGGCTGTTTGCACTACATTTTGGCACAGAGTAAGATAGTGTGACCAGGAACAGCCATACCCCTGGGTGCACGAAGCGTCACTACACACCGACTCTACTGCACAGACAGCAACCAGCCCGTCCTCGGATCACTGTACAGTACACGCGACAAGAGTCCTTCTCTGTGTGTGCATGTGTTTGCAAGAGAGAGAGACAGCGAAGGGGGAAGGATGGGGGTGGGAGGAGAGAGCAAAGAGGAGAGTCTGTGTGTGGTGTTTAGTGTTTGTGTTTGAAGTGAGAGGTAATTCAGCTGCTGGCTCTCCACAATTCATAACAACCGGCTGTAACAGACCTATAATGGTATAGTTATAGTATTATACATAAAGGTTTCCTCCAGATACACTTTACAATAATAATAATAATATTAATAATAATAATAATTTTAATAATAATAAAAAAGAGAGCAATAAGAAAGAAAAGCCATTTTGAAAAAAAAAGAAAGCAAAAATGAGACAAAACTAGTGGTTTTGGGTGAAAGAGATGGATAAAAACAGCTGCTGCAGGTGAGGAACAAAAAGATTTGGAGCTTTGGAGGAGAAGGAAAACAAAAACCGAACAAAGATACGACATGAAGAGAAATAAAATTCACACATTCATGCACACAAAAATGTACATTCACAATTCGAAAATAAAACAAAAAATTAAAAGAACAAGGCCCACGCTCCAACACATTCACACTAACTGGACAGAGACTGACTGAAGCCAACAGATGGATGAAATAGCTGGACGCCGGAGTTTTTACTGCTACACAGGCTGCCTGTAACACTCTGCTCCACATAATTAGTTCAATAGCCTGTAACATTCACTTTATATACAGAGGATAGGAGCTCAGACACTGCAACAGTAACAGGAGAATCTCAACCACTCATTCCAACAACAACAAAAACATTTAGGGGTGGGGGGGCAAAAATGAACAAACAAACTTTAAAATATATAGATAGTCATGGTATTGCACAAAGAATATTTGGCCCTAACTGGTCCACGAAAAAGGACAGTAATAACACATGTAGGGTGCTTGTCCATGCGCCACGACGCCCCTTTAGTAGCAGACGATACCGACACGATACAGCCACTCAACACGGGCTATTTACAAGCCTCAGCACCTTTCAGTCCACGAGTGTCCAGGTGCCGGAGAGAGAAGCGGATTGAATGTGTGTGTGTGTGTGTGTGTCTGCTTGTCTGTTGGAGCGCGCTGGTGTGTACGAGCATGTCCAATTTGTAGAGTGAAATCTGCAGAGACTGTGTGTGCATATTCATATTTATCTTCATAGTCATATTCACAATAAACCCAGGCAACAGGAACAACACAATGCAAGTAAATAATATTCCAGAAGTAACAACAACCAATAGCTTCAAAGTAAAGGATTGACCGTGTTTGTGTTTTTGTGTGTGTGTTTTGTCGATGGTTTTAATGGTTCTACTGAGCCTAAGCATGCCAGGTTCAGCGTAGTGATAGGTGTGCGTTTGTGTTGGTTAGGTGTGAGTCTCCTCTGGAGCGCAGTAGGAGAAGTCCTTGAACTCCTCCTGGTTGATCTGTCGGATGATGGCCTCGTCTGTGGGCGTCAGTACCGGGTCCTCCCTGGTGAAGTCCTGGTCAAAATTATTCACATCTCGCTTGGTTTTCTGCAGAAACAAACACAAACACACACTCTCATTTAGGAAGGAGTCAGAAAAGGCACTATAATCTCATGGCTAGCAAATTAAATCACAGTGACACCTTCTGGCCAAAGAGGCTCACTGCATTTCCAGCTTTATTATTATTATTATTCTTAGAAAAAGAAATTTTAAACAACTGGTACATTATTGATTGCTTACCAATAATAATAATAATAATAATAATAATATAAATTTGATATTAGAAAAGTAAAATAAAAATGCTTTTGAGGGTGGCTGAGTGGTTTTGGGAAGTTGTCCTTCAATGAGAGAGTTGGCGGTTCAGTTCCACCACTATTTAGTCACATCGTGTCAAAGTGTCCTTGAGCAAGACACTGAACCCACTGCCTCTGATGTGTGTCCCGTCACCCCAAGTTTACGCTACATGTGGTTCTGCTGCGCCGCGCAGTTTGCCGCCATTCGTTTCCACCCCAGTTTATACAGCATCCGCTCTGGTGCAAAGCACAGAGGAGCTCTGAGAAGCGTGTGCAGGAAATGCAAGATTACGCGATAAATCCAGGGATAAATGTAGAAGTCAGAGCAAAAGTATTCATTCTGTGGAGGACGGAATCCAAACAGTTGAAACTGCATCACTGTTGTCTTTTTGAAACTTCTGATTTCAGAGTAAAATCCATGTGTATCATGTGTGTCTGCATATTCTGCACGCTACATGTTGCTATCTGCTTCCCAAACAGAACAATACATTTTGACAGCATTTGTGTAAAAATATATACATATATTTATTAATATAGTTAGGATTTTGACAAAATTAGTCTGTCTTTGGTGAATTATTTTGAAAATATGGACGTTGTGCTCGTTCTTTTTCCTGATGGTGTGGTGTGATTATTGTAGATCGACTGCAGATCAGCTCCAGTGTCTGGCAAAAATAGGACTGAATCTAACTCGTCACTGCCCTGCGCCACCATGTGGAGCCAGTGTAAATACTCTCATTGATTATAATGGTTGCAGATTTACTGCAGAGCGGAACCGCATGAAGTGTAAATTAGGGGTCAGTGTATGAGTGTGTTTTAAAGAACTGACTCGTTGTGCTGTGTGAATGGGTAAATGAGGACATATTTTGTTGTAAAGCATTATGAATATCCTGGTTGGATAGAAAAGTGCTAAATAAGTACGATCCATTTAGTATAAATTAACTGGCATCAACATATCAGAAAACCTAGTTGAACTGAAATATTGTTTTAACAGCTTTATTGTCTGACGTTAGTCTAAAAATCATATTTATACACACACACACACACACACACACAGTGAAGCTGCTGCTGTGTAATCAACATTAGTGGTGTTCAGTTTGTGAGTTTCTTACAATTCGAGGTTTAAAGGGCGGTTTCACTTTCCTCTGCTCCAACAGAACCCAGTCGATCTCTCTGAAGAAGGCGTGGGTCTTGATGGCCTCCTCGCAGCCCTGGCTCACCACGCAGCCCAGACGCTTGGCCGGGTTCTTCGTCATGAACTGCGAACAACAAATCTGGTTAAACTAATAACCAACACTCAGCAGTGGTTTAATCCTTTGAACATTAAAAACAGACAAAGAAAGGTTGTGCAGAAAACCAGTTTTTAAGCTAAAAATAGAGCTGAGCATTAATGGTTCAAACAGGAGCTGGTTTTAAGACACTAAATATTCCATTATAATTCATTTAAGCACTTTTCTTTTCATAGATGTTGGCCTGCTGAGTTTAGAAGTCTAATATTTCCATTAACTTTGTTTCACGCTAAATAAAAAAACTCTTGTTACAAAACAAGCCAAAAATACCTCCCGCCTGCTGAATGGTGGAAAATCCAACAGAGAAAAACACTTTTGTATTCCACAATCTAATAAAATGTATTCTGTATTCAGTAAATTAAATAGATATGATTTATAAAGACCTTCTTAATAAATAATGAATTTATACAAATGCCTAAAACAAACGGCGGGTTTCGTGACGCAGGAGGGACGCCACGTACCGCTCGCAGTATGGACACGGCCTCCTTGCTGAGCCACACGGGGTAGAGGACGTCGTCGTGGAGGATGGACTCAAACAGGTCGTCTTCGTTGTCGGCTTCGAACGGAGGCTGCCCGGCCATCATCTCGTACATCAGCACCCCCAGAGCCCACCAGTCCACGGAGGCTCCGTACTCCAGCTCCTGCAGGATCTGGATCCAACAACGAGACAAGGGTAAGAATGAACTGATCTACTTTTTTTTTCCACTTTAGATATCGATCTGATATCAAAAAGCTGGGCTCAGTTCACTTAAAAATGTCTGTCCTATTTTTATTAAACATGTAGGCGTAACGGAATTACAAATGTATTTGATCACAGTGCATCAGTAGCTTACAGCAACCTTAAATCTCTGCTCTGTGTGTCGTTAGCGCAGGACGTCGCTGACGGGGCTCAGATTAGAATTAAGACTGAATAGCTCTATCTCTAAGGATCAGGCTCATTATCACCATACCTGATCTAGAATTTGTTTTCAATATCCGGACCGATACTGATATTAATATTGGATCGGTGCACCTATAACAAGCGGGACAGATTTTTGAACAAAAAAACTGCTCCTCCGACCTCCAGCAGCACTTAGATGTTATCAGAAGCAAAGATGGGAAACATCTGAAGTAAGTCATGTAAACATCTAGACATCTTTTTGCCCTGAACAACAATTTCCGGGGCAAACAAATGCTGCAGTTTGTTTCCTGAACCTTTTTTTGTCACATTTGATGAAGACTATTTCAGAACTGCAGGTTCAGAAACTAAATGTCATCATTTTGTTTTTGGCATTTTGAACAAAAGAACAAAAGCAGACAGCCCTGCCAAAAGCTGAAGTGACTAACAGTGTTGTAGATGACAAAACGAAGCAGTGAGGAGTAAACGACGCAGTCAGAAAAACACAAAGAAATTATTATTTTATATCAGTCAAAGTGGGTAATCACTGATATTTTTCAGATTAAAGCTGAGAAACAGAAGTGTATTGACCCTTACATCCTGAAGTCTAATTTCAGCTCACCTCAGGAGCGATGTAGTCAGGTGTGCCACAGAAGGTGGTGGTGGTCACTCCGTTCATGATGCCCTCTTTGCACATACCAAAATCTGCCAGCTTGCAGTGTCCCTCTGCATCAAGGAGGATGTTGTCCAACTTCAGATCCCTGTGGAGGCAAGAGACAGGAAGAGGGGGAGGGTCAGAGCCATCTGTTTCCCAAAACTGTTTGGTTCAGTCGGGAGGTGAGTGTTTAATCTACAAATCTGTGAATGAACCAAAGTATCAGAATTCCTGTTAATATTATTAAAGTTCTGAGTATGTTGTGGATAATCAATTATCTTTGAAAACATCAATTAAACATAAAAAACAAAAAGGCATTAAAAGTTTACCTATAAATGACACCATTACGATGCAGGAACATGAGAGCGGACGTGACTTCGGCAGCGTAAAAACGAGAGCGCGACTCATCGAACTTCCTGGATCTCTGGATCTGGAACATCAGATCTCCTCCGTTCACGTATTCCATCACAAAGAACAAACGGTCCTGGACAGAGAGGGATCGAGAGGGGAGGGTGTGTGAGACAGAGAACGCACGCGTTGATGAAAAATTCAGCGTTTGCGTGGCGGTCGTACCCGTGTCTGGAAGCAGCAGTAGAGCTGGGTGAGGTAGGGGTGGCGGCGGGCGAGGGCCAGGATCCGCTTTTCTGTCATAGTGCAGTCCACATCATCGTCC
This sequence comes from Anablepsoides rubrolineatus, assembly GCA_031762495.1. Lineage (NCBI taxonomy): Eukaryota > Metazoa > Chordata > Actinopteri > Cyprinodontiformes > Rivulidae > Anablepsoides > Anablepsoides rubrolineatus. The sequence continues at coordinate 13,373,642 of JARVGW010000247.1, read as the reverse complement.
TGAAGGATCACGTCTTTCTTTAAAACTTTGACGGCGTAAACCTCCTCTGTCCCCTTCAGCTCTGCCAACATCACCTGCATAGAGACAGAAGGCAGCTCGGTTTCAAAATGTCTTCTTCTCTTGCTGCAGAACGTTACCAAACACAGCAGAGTCTAAAACCAAGCAAGCCAAACTATTCTTTTATCAAGTTGCTTCTTTGTACTTTCAGGAGTTATGAATACTGAAAAAAATCATTTTAAAGATTTATTAGATACAATCTTTGTAACAGTTTGCACTTTTCAAGTAAATTTTACTGCTGTGATGTGGGATCAGGTAAGATTTACTTGTCCGTATTAAGTAAAATGTACTTCAGTCATGCTACAAGAAGAAAGCTGTGGCTCAATGTGCTTCTACGTCACGACTTCACTCCGACAAAAAACAGTTGCTTCACAATGACATCCTCTCAGATCCGCGGCACACTTTTCAGGGATTTCACCATCATCCCCCTGCTCTTTCAAATTCCATTCCCCCTCACGTCTGGATAACTGGAACTGATACCGTTTTGTTTTTAGCGTGGATGTTCACGTTATAAATGCAAACTCCATCAGACTTCAGTGTGAACGCTTCATGTTGTCGATGTGACATGCCTGTGCAGAAGATGGCATGATGTCACATCCAGCTCGCTGTTTACAGGCGTAAACAATTTTCTGTGGATGCTACATGTTAGCATCTCCATTCTGAAGTTGTTGTTCGATCAGAGCCAGTTAAATAATTATCTGACAAGTTTAGTTCAGTGTTTATATCTGAACGTGCCACAGGTCGGCTGCTGCGGTGCATCGTGTTTTTATGTAACGAAGCGACGCGCTGAAAGTACTGATCCAGTGACTTTAGTATCGACACGGTCTGACACCACCGTTAATCACATCTGTGGATTCTCAGTCATCCAGGACATGGAAAATTAAAATAAAAAAAGATGAAGCAACTGGACTTCTGTTCTGCTGAAGACGTGTGTGGCTACAAGATGTAAACATGACTCGAGGTTAGAGTCATTATTATTGGATCAATCTGCTCACCTCCGCCTCTCTGATGTAAAAGTCTGATAAAAAACAACATGATCAGTTAAACTCAGGTTGCTTTGAAACACATCTGTTGATATGTGTCTGATTTAGGACCAGGTTCTAAATAAATTATTTCAACCTTAACCTTATCTGTATTTTTAAAACAGTATTATGTTTAAATATTTTATTCAAATATAGTATTATAGAATATAATAAAGTATAGTTAGAATACCTTTGATCAAACTGCCAGTTAAGTAATACATGCAACTAGACATGGACGTGAGGTCAAGAGACTTGGACTTGACTTGGACTTGCAAAAAAAGACTTGTGCACATCTCTGTCTCCGGGTAATGTAGGCTACTTTTACTCCATACAATCACATAAAACCTGTAGATTATGTAATGGAAACAATGTGTTAAAAATGTACTTTTTCCTGGCTTCGATACCACAATCAACCCACAGTCAGCTCTCACATGATACAATGTAGAAAGCTAAAATTAAATACGAACAAATAACCTTCTGCTTTAGCGTAACCAATCATAAATAATTTAAAACGTTTAATTATAAAGACAGCTAAACAAATGAGCCTCCCCCTCGAACACCTCCACGCCGTTGCACCTTGCCAAAGCTGCCTTTGCCGAGAACTTTGATGAAGTTGAAGTCTTTAAGGGTCCTCCTCTGGCTCTGTCCGTTCTCCCTGGCCGCCGAGGAGGAGGAGGAGTTGGTGGAGGAGGAGGAAGAGGAGGAGTGCTGGGGTCCCTGCTGGTCGAGTGACAGTGCGTCCTGCAGGCGATCTAACTCTGCCAAGTCTGTGGGCGGCGTCGGGAAAAGCAGATCAGACATCAGTAAAATATATAAAAAAACCTGGATGTTGTTTAATTTCCTGTCAGTGTTTGATTGCTAAATGAAAATAAAAGGAAGATCATTACAACGTTTAATCATTAACTGTTGATTTCTCTTCAGCTGAACTTTTAAAGACGAATCCTCTGCTGCGACCTGAGATGAATCAGTGACAGCGCCTCAGGGTGATAAAATACCAGCAGCGCTGCTCATCGTCGTCCTCGTTTGGCTCGGTGTAAACAAAAAAAAAAAAGCGGGACTCACGTCTGCACTGAGAAAGTTAACTTTCAATTTCTCAGCTTGAGAAGTGTGAAAATGTGATGACTAACTGTGACGACCAAATGGTGGTGGGCGGGTGCGGGACTATTCACGTTTGGTCTACAAAAAAATAAAAACACATTTATCTACGTCTTTCTTGAAAGGAGCGACAATATTTTCACTGAAATCAAGTTACTACCTCATAGTGGTTAAATGAACAAATAAAAACAATGTGCTGATAGAAAGCCATTTAAAGGGCTTTAAAAAAAGTCTGCCTGTTTGTGTAAAAGCTGTGTTTCTGTGGTTTTTTGTTAGTGTGTGTGTGTGTGTGTGTGTGTGTGTGTGTGGTGTTACCCTGCTGCGAGGGGGAGGTGGGAACAGCTGGCTGGCTGAAGCTGTTCTCCTCAGTCTGAGAGAGCTCAGGAGGAGACTGGGGAGGGTCCTGCCCTGGAGTCAACTGCAAACAGAGACATGATTAATCCTTTGCTTTGTCTGCTTTAGATCTTACACTTGAGTTAGGAGCTACAAAATAAAAGCTTTACTGAAAGTTAACGTCCAGTCTCTTAACTTTTAGAGAGCATTTCTTTAAAAAGTATTATTCTTTTGAATGGGTCGACTCGTGGACATGTTTCGTGCACGTTGCCGCAGTATGTTTTGGTTACCTTCCTCCTGCGCTGCGCAGTGTTGGAGATTTTGTCAGGTGTGACTCCAAGGTCAGACAGGACCTTGGCGATTCCTCGGGCGTCCACACCGCAGTTTGGAGCTACATTAGTTTCACAGCGCCTATGCACATTCATCTTACACACTGCAAAAGAAAAGGCAAGCAGACATGAAGGAAATCAGGTTTATGCATGAAAAAAAAGGCTTCTTGACACTAAAACAGACTTTTTTTAGGCATAAAGGTCTGAAGGAATCCATACTTGTTTTCTTATTTTACTTTAGGAAAATAAAGTCCATAAAATAGTATTTTCATTAAACACAGATTTAGTGCTTTCAACAATTCTTTTTAAGAATAAATGCAAAAAAATCATTAAAGACATTTAACTAAATAATCTTGGTGTTTTTTGTTTGTTTTGTTTTGAACTGTTGCACAATTGTTGATTATGTTTGTCCCTATTTTGCTCATTGGCTGGATAAATGCTATTATCTTTCATCTTTTAAATTAGTTTATTTTGTGGCAATTTTTGGGACATAAGTCACCTGCGGGGCTTAAATTTGACATGTGTTTTAGAATCAGTTTTTGTTGTCAATCAATTCATCGTCCTAAATTATCTCTTTTTTCTCTCTTTGATTAGATTGTTGTCTGTTGCCGTAGTAAAAAGAAAACGAACAGACCAATTTAGGATTATTAAATTATATCTATCTGTCTAACTGTCCAGGCAAACTCACCTTTACACTGCAGGCCCTGCCTCATGAGGCCCCACAGCAGGGAGCCACAGTGGTCACAGAAGGTGGGCACCTTGTAGTTGTGAATACTGAACTTATGGGGCATATTAACACTGAACCGCTGCGAACCCACCTACAGAGGGAGACACACCCACACAAAACCCAGCACAGGGCATTACAACAAGGTCTCAAAAAGAAAGGCTGGCATGTTCTGTGTTGATGAAGAACATTTTCATTTTTACTGGGTGGCTTTTTATCTTATATCGTGCAGTGATACGATAATGGAAAGTCAAAAATCAATGCAAAGATCCTGATCATTTTAATGTTAACGCGTGTACCTCCTCAGCTGTGTCCTCCTGCTTCTTCATCCCAGCACACTTGGTGATGATGAGCTCATGGCAGCGCTTGTGGACGACACACGTGCACACTGAAAGCACCGACACAATCACAACTCAACTCGTATTCAGTTTAATCCAAAACAAATTGTCAGAACTGCAGAATTTGACTAATAAAGTGTTTTTTAAAAATGGTGACGTTATAATTTTATTTTGGCAGTGACGGTCAAGCAGTGATTCATTAAACCTAAATTGAATGTAAGCATTAAGAACTCTTATTTTGTACAAATACTTTCAAAACTAATCAAATAATTGTTGACATTTTTACATGTTTGTTGTATTAAGCTAAGAGTTCTCATGCCAGCCAGATTGCATGTAAAAGTAAGAATATAAATAATCATTTTATACTTGCAATCCTACAATGTGAATCTTTAAAATGAATACAGGTGCATAAACATATCTTGAAAAGATGTGAGCAGTAATACATGTTGAACACAGCTGCAGAAATGAAAGCTTTGTTAAAGCTGTCCACATTCATTTCTTTAGGAAGGTTAAATATTTAGATGTCATGTTCGACTTGAATCTTCAATTAAAACACAGTGAGCTGTGTTGATGAGGGGTGTTGTTTAAGCTAGCGGCAAGTCGATGAAGTACAATCCAGGATTGAATTACTGACGACTGCATTTAAAAGGCTTGTCAGATGCCAAATTACGGGCTTCTAATGCTCAGACACTCGGGGGATCCGATAACGCCGGTGTGTCAGGTTCAAGTCGTGAGGCTGACCGGTATGTTTCCACTAGCTCGACATGGATGTTTCCAGGACTACACTGACTGTACAACTCTGCATGAGCACTGGAGATGTTCAATAAATGTTCATCGTTTAGCATCTTAACTTAAAGCAGCCTGGGCTGGGATGTAAACAAACGCTTGAACAGTAAAAGCAAAATTCTGTCTGCAACTAAATCACAGCTGTCACTCAGCAACGAGTAATTCCTCTTGTGTTCTTGTGTTTAAATAATAAATGAAGTGCAATGTTACTTGAGAAATTGAAATGGGCCAGAGCGAAGTACTCACCCTGACACTGGTAACCCTGCTTTCCCAGCACACCCCTATCAGATCACAAACAGAGGAGACGACATGTGAGCGACGTTGGTTTTAATGACTCTCGGCCGCTGTTAGAGGTAAAACAGACGTGTTTGTGTGCTGCCTACCAGATAAAATCTCTGCAATGTGAGCAGTAGGTTGGCTGCCTCAGGTAGGTGGCCATGAACTTGTGCCCGTTGACTTGATGGACACGTCTCCGGACGGCGCCCTGTCGCCGGCGAGGACCGATCCTCTCACGAAACACTCTCTCCTCATTCTCGTTTGTTCCTGAGGCTGTGGGGAAAATACAAAAACAACAAAAATAACTTTTTGGTTTATTGTTGTTTTCAGGTTTTTCATTATTCTGTCATTTTTGGAGCAATTTTATTTGCATATTTTGTGCAGTTTCAACCATTCATCAAAATGACATCATTCAGATGATGGGTTCATTTACAGAAATATTTTTAATCTCTTCAGATCTTTTAGAAACATTGTTCTCTTTAAACCTGCTTTAGCAGTCTTGTTACTTTTAGCTAGTCTGTTGCTACTTTTAGCTTTTTGCTAACAATCTGCAATTTTAAGCTTTTATCTAGCCTTGGTACTTTTAACTAATAGCTTTCTACTTTTAGTTTTTAGCTAGCTTTTTGCTACTTTTACCTACCATTCGGCAATTTTTAGCCTCAAGTTAATTTTTTATACTTTTTGTTTGCTTTTTGCTTATTTTAGAAAGCTGTTTGCTGGTTTTAGGTATAGAGCCTTGTGTGACATTTAGCATGTAACTAGCCTTTTAATACTTTAAAGTTTAGGTACCATTATGCAATTTTTAGCTTCTAGCTAGCCTTCACTTTTATTTTTTGGCTTATTGCAGATATACTTTTGATGGTTTTGGGCTTTTGCTACGCTTTGCTTATAGCTAGCATTTTGCTATATTTAGCTCAAAATTTTCTACTTTTACTTTTAGCTACAAATCTCAAAGTTTTAGCTTTTAGCTAGCCCTTGATACTTTTAACCAATATCTTGCTACATTTAGCTTTTAGCTAGCTTTTATTAGTTTTAGCTAGTGTGCTGGTACTTGTAATTTTTACCAAGCCTTATGTTATTTTATCCTTAAGCTATTGTCCTGCTAATTTTAGCTTATAGTTAGCCTTTCATACATTTAATTTGGCTTTTGCTCATTTTAGATAACCTTTTATTGGTTTTAGGTTGTAGCTAGTCATTGGATACTTTTAGCTTTTAGATAAACTTTGCTAAAAGTAGCAAAGTTTATTTAAACTTTATCTAAAAGTTGATCTATTCTGGGATTGTTTTTAGCTTTAGCAACTCAATTTTTAGCTAGTTCAGTGAGTTTCAGCAGACATTCGGCATTCATACTGCATTTTCACGATTAAATTTGCTTTCTTACACTCTTAAATTGGATTTTCTTCTACACAAAGGTATTGTGCATCAAGTTGCTCTTCTTTAATCATTCAACGACCTCTCGTCTTCCTCTACTCTTCCTCCCTCTCTCCACACACCTACCACAAGCCTATGCATATACGTAAGTGTACAAGCCATTTATAATTTCATGTGTGGGCACTAAAACGAAGGACAGCGTATTAAAATACTCCTCGATGAGCACCATCCTACCAATCCTTTACTTCCTCTCTACATCTCCCCTGAAAGAGAAATGCTTTCCAAGAGTAACCTTAAGACAAGAGAACCACCTCCACTCTCACTCCCACACACATGCGCTCCTTCTCTCTGTGCTCCTGTCCTAGTTAGCCTTTCTTTCACTCTCCCAGCATCTCTCTCCAGGGTGCGTTGTACATGTGGTTACCGCTGAGCCTCTCCAGAGTTCGATTACAGACAGGATGACGAGGGACGTTCAGGCTTTGTGTGTAGAAATGTGTGCGTTCGTATATTTGTGTTTGAGATGGCGGCGTTTGGTTGGAGGGGAGCGGCAGCTAAACAGGCCATTACTGAAATCATTTTGTTTTACATAATACATCATCCATCTGTTTAGCATGCAACACACACACAAAACCTGACAAGGAGTGGTAAAGACTAGACATAAAAACAAAGAGTTATTGCTGCAAAGACTGACGTAATCCGGGAACGACTACAAGGAGGTCATCCAATAAACACGTTTAAATACGACACAAAAACCTCAATCAGCAGTATGATGATGATGATTTAAACAAAATATGATGAAAAGACAAAAAAGCTAAAAGTATTTTTAACAAAACTATAGTAAAATACTTCTAGAAAAAGAAGCTACACCTTCAAAAGTAAAACATAAGATGAAATGTTCACTTTTTCTATTTAAGATGTCTCTACTTTCAGTTCTGCAATACAACTGCTGTGTGTACTTACATGAGCTGAACACAAAATAAAACAGACAGGTGTGTCAAAGTAATTATATTTAAAAAACTAAATTAATAGATTGCTATGCAATTGCAGAAGAAAACACATTTTGTTTGGATTAAAAACAACATAGTGTTTGCAACAAATTTATTTAGTTAAAATAATTAATATTTTGCACATTTATTTCATGCAACAGCTGTGCAAAACAGCTGCAAACAGCTGCAATCTGTAAAAGCCAACTTTGTTTGAGATAGACCATTTTAAACAGACAATTTCTGCAGAAATGAAACCTTATATTTGGATTAATTGGACTAAAATAAACAAAGATGAGAGACGCACTCTTCACCTTCAAATAATCCACCCTGAAGGTTTTAATTGTTTGTAGTGGCATAAAGATTTGACTGAACATACCTGGGTAGTTATGACTAAGTGAGTAATTTAAGCCAAAAAATGTACAAAACTCTTCAAAAATTCAACAAAAAACTAACGGCTGTATTAATGATTTTGACTGTAGATTTGGATGAAATTAATACTGTAAACTTCCTGAGATCAACAGATTCATCAGCATGAAGAGAAGATAAAAACGAAGAAATGAAAAGATGGTGAGAAACTTCCCTCCAGCTTCTGAAACTGCAGAGAACAGATTGCACCAGGGGGAGAAAAAAAAGAAAATCTGCTAAAAATACCACTCTTTCCTCTAGTTCTCACCCTCCATCTCTCCTACCATTACTCCTTTCCATCAGCAACACACACACACACACACACACACACACACACACACGCCATTAGTTTTTATCAGCATACATTAACACGATGGGCTCCAGAGCCAGCTGAACGGAGGAGAGGAAGTTCAGAAGTGGGCGGAGAGTGGGTCGTGAGGTCACAGCTGAGTGGCCAATCATCGATGAAGAGGGCAAGACATGGATGCCTGAGTCTGGTGTGTGTGTGTGTGTAATCCATGGTTCAATATCACCTACTATTTTAAGCTTCTGCTCACTTTCTTTCAGCTCTCTTTGTCCATTTTTACACAAACAAACGCACCCTGCAGCATTCTGCCGGCCTCCTCGGCTGCACTGAGGCTATCCAGCCACCGTCACAAAGACTGCGAGGCACAAACCCGCTTCTATTTATAACCAGGTGTGAAGCTACACGTGCGCGGCTGAAAATCACTCTTATCAGGCAGCATGTGACCGAGCGAAGGCGCGTGGACGGAGAAAGTGACTGGCAGAGATTACACGTCTAACCTGAGTTGACTATTTAAAAGCAAGAAAGAGAAAAGGGAAAATCCTTCGTCCTCGGTTGTTCCATCACATCCCGCGGCCTCTGCTTTCAAGGATGCACCCCCTGAGCATGTTTGTTATATTTGTAACGTCCAGCCACTTGGGGGCAGTGAAAACAAGCCCTGGACGGAGCACCGACACAAACATCAGTTTTCACACTTTTCCTAAAGCTAACTTGTTTATTTTCACATCCAACCACAGTAACTTTAATTAGAGCCAGTGTCTGGACTTCTGGCAGAACTATCTCCAACAATAACTGTCTTTTAGCTTCATAATGTAGCTTCAATGTTCTCCATTATGTTTACTAGCTGCAGTAGTTGCTAACTAGTTTGTGTAATTTGGTGAACATTAAAACAGATGCAAACAATATAATAAGAACAGCAACAAGTAAACCAATGTAAAGCTATGAGGTGCCCTGCTGAACAAATAGCTGGTAAGGAAATACATTTTATTTTACTAATAATTAACTTTTTGATATTTAATGGCAGCTTTAGATTTCCACGCAGTAGAAGAGCAACAAAGTAGGGTTTCAGGATGAATGATATTATATGTTATATAATTTTATAAAACTTACATCTAGACAAGTTGTCTCGATGTTTTATGCCTCTCAGGTAATTTTCTGGTTGCCTTTGTTGTTTTTGGTTTGCACCAATCATTCGTTTTGTCAGCTAAAAGTTGGAGTTTGCTGACATGTTAACTGTATCACCTTGATGGCGCTTAAGGCAAAAAACAAAAATAATCATTTCAAACGATAAAAAAATGATTTGTTTTGGACGTTTCTGTCAAGCTTACATAACATTAAAGTGTAATGAGATACGAAACAGTGGCAGAGGTAAAATTCAAGCAGCTAATTACTGCTAATTAATTCCACCTTTTCAAGCTTATTGCCCCCAGCTTTTGCACACATTTCTGCTGCAGCACCACCAGCAACACGCGGATACAAGACAAACTTTGGCGTATTGATGGTTTATGTCTGCACCAGAGAAACTGGGGTGGGCTTACCTTCAGTGGAGGATCCGGACAGATCAATGACCACGTACACTTTGCCCTCCGGCTCCAAGTCAATCTATGCAGACAGAAGACAGAGAGAAACTCCAAGTAAATCAGTGAGAAATTACACAGCTGCGCAGCGAGGGCAGCAGGGGGGCTGTCCTCGAGCACAAACACACGCCAGCCCACATGCAAGAGGTCATTATCTTCACTAGAATTACACTTCTCACCAGCACTTGAGTCATTATCACCATTAGAATCATTGTCTTTAGAACTGCTATCCCAACATCAACACAGCCTTTATTTATTCCTGCTTTTGTTGAAAGAGAAACCTGCGTCTGTCACGCCAACTGTGTTTAAAAGCTTTCCCATTATCTTCATTGTGCCCTTTGATAAAAAGCTATGATAGATCAAAAATGAAACGCATGAATAAAACTTGCTTGATTGACTAGAAACTTTACAGAAAATGCCATCTTAAAGGGGAGGGTTATGCAAAATGGACATAATCATCCCATCATCGAAAACATACCCAGACTGCTTTGAATCTTTCATGCATGTTTGAGAAATCCTTGAATCTCCTGTGGAAGCCATTAGGAGGTGTCTAAATGATCGCTCGTACAAAGCCCCGCCCATTTTCCCAACGCCCCTCCCTGGAGCTCGTTCTGCAGCTGAGCTCTTGCCCCAGAGAACACCAATCCCCCAAAGCATTGTTATAAAGTTGTGCCGAAGTGGGAATGTAGAAAACGGTAGGAGATTCTTACAGAGAAAGAGGGCAATTTCAAGGAGGCTATGAGGCAAAGTTAAATTTATTTTTGATGTATACAGTGTCTTCATAGAACTGATCTATGTGCCTGGAAAATGCACAACACCCCCCCTTTAAGATTTAGTAAGTGTTTTATGTGAGGCCAGCTGCCGTCCTGCTGAGGGTGGGCTGATGCAGTGGGAAAGTGCTGTTGCTATCTGGGGGTGTGATTTGTCTTTAAAAATGCTCATGTAGGTGGGAAGTGTCAAAGTAGCATCCATCTGAAGGCCAAGATGCAGATTCTTTTTTTCGCAGCGCAGTTCTGTGCTGAAACAAGACGAGCAGTGTTAGTCACTTTAGAGCCGTAAAACCCAGGATAACTAAAAGTTCTTTTGTTTTTATCGTCGTCCCTAAAGGATTTGTGGCAATCCCTGCTGTTAGTAAATGAAAAAAAAAACTTTTAAAATAAGTTCTAAACTTATGTGACTTTGTCATGTGCCATCCACATTAGGGCTGAACGATTTTGGAAAATAATCTAATTGCGATTTTTTATCTATAAATTGCGATTGCGATTTAATGTGCGAT
>JARVGW010000247.1:13277839-13288598 GCA_031762495.1 Anablepsoides rubrolineatus | reverse complement strand
TGTGTGTGTGTGTGTGTGTGTGTGTGTGTGTCGGTGTGTGTGTGTGTGTGTGTGTGTGTGTGTGTGTGTGTGTGTGTAGTGGAGGGGGGAATGAGGTCCTGATCTTCACTCATTTTCAGGATCTGTGAGCCCAGGACAACATGGGTCACTTCATTACTGCAATCTTCATTCTCAGCTTTGCAGAGCATATAGTGACAGACCTGCACACAAACACACACAAATGTGTGTGTTCAGTGGTGACAGCTGTGTGCAGTGAAATCTGATGACATCTTAGAAAAGACAAATTAAAGTCTAGCATTTCTTCACAGAATATGTATAGCCCAACACCTTTCTTGTCAAAGTTTAAACTAAGATCATTTTGTGGGGGAAAAAAAGGTTGTTTGAGAATCACTCTCAGCTACTACCATGTTAAAATTCAGCTCAATATCTGTACATTTGACTGGGTTATAGTCCTTTTTGTGTTGGACAATGTTGATTGCCTGTGATGGCCAACTCAAATTTGGGTGAGTCCACTAGTTGTAGGTGGGCATTACCTTTCTGGAAGTGTCCACCCACAAGCTATTTTGCCAACAGACAAACGGGGTTGATGCAAACTACTACATTTATAGTTGTAAACAACGAGCTTAAGCAATGAGTTTAAGTTTTTTAAAAGTTGTTAAAAGATACAATGAGCAGGATGCGGTTATTCTGCCTTCTAGTAAACAGCTGAATTCACTCCTGGTCGCAGTTCCAATTGATAACCACTGGAGGGCGCTACTAACCAACTCAGCCAAAGGCAGACAATCAGAAATACGTCCAGGAAGTAATATTTTGTCTGCTGGTAAATAAAGTAATTGTATAAATAGGCGATGCTTTTGACGGTGTTGGGCAAAACAGATAAATTCAAACTACATTATTGTAAATTCGACGTCAAAAATACGTGCTCCAGGTGAGGCTCGAACTCACAACCTCGGCATTGCCCAGCTGCATACTGTCATATAAGTACCGCGCGCTAACCGATTGCGCCACTGGAGCCTCAGTAAAACCCGGTCGGGAAATGAGTTCATGAAGAAGAAGAAGCCTGTAGGCGGTCAGAATATTATAGATGGTGATTTTTTTTTTTTTTATGCTTTTAGTGATTTTATACCAGATGGAATATTATAAACCGGACTGATGGAGATGTTTGGTGGTCAGAGAGATTTTCTGAAAGTTTCCTTTCTTCATGCTGCGTTCAATGACCTCTTGTGAAAATGTATTATGTCAGAAACATCATTTATCTTTGGTAGCTGGCCTGAATGTTCACACATTGATGATTGTAAACTACATCACAGCCTCAATGACAAGTTGACATTTTGTGACTTTATTTCAGCTGTTGAGCAGTTTTGTTTATGAGTATTTCTTGTAAGTAATTTTGAGGGTAAAAAATTAACCCCATTTTTTAAAAGTTCACGTGACTTGTGTTTCTTCAAATCAGTCGGTGACATTATTTTTAAAATAATGATTAGCTAGATTGTTTCTGTCACAACCGTTTAATGCAAAACTGACTGTAACATAAATGTGTATGCAAAATATATTTTTGTAATTAGATTTGTTTTGACCCTCCTGCTGCCGTTAGGTCAAAATGACTGACAGGGACTCTGAGGCCTTGTGAGTCATTTTGACCCATGGGCAGCAGGAGGGTAAGGATGGCAGCAAACCCTTTTATTTTTGGGGTTGGACAAGTGGTTAGCTTGCAAATCTTTACTTGCTGCTCTCTATGCCCTCAGGCATGACGCTCCTCCACTCCTGTGTGCTCTGGACAAACATCTGGATGGTTAGGGCGTACCTAGGTGTGGTCTTCATCTCTACCTCTACCATTCACTACCAGACGTTCTTCAGTCTGCCTCTTATGCATTCTGGTGTTTAATTGTGCCCGATTCACCTCCACCTCCTTTTCATGATGGTTTCCATGCTGCCTCGCATTCCAAAATCCAATCCTGGTCCTTTTTTTTGCTGCTCAGGACATCCATCTTCTTGTCAACAACAGGTAAGATATTGTCACAGTAAAAGATGCACAGTTTAAACAAACCTCTTTTATTTCATCTTGGCGTGAAGGTAAGCTGCGAATTCCAAACCAAAAACAGAATAATCCTGAATGCGTTGAGCTGTGAGCTGAGAACACCCCTCATTCCTCATGGTTGTGTCAAACTGCCATATTTTGTGTGTGGGAACTTTTATAACATCGACGCAGTGAGGCCACGGTGTGCATCAGCCCCCCCATCTGTCTCACTCCCCCTCAGGAGCAACACAAAGGGAGACTATGAACTCAGAGACACGGAGGAGGTGGCTGGTAGACGCTGTCAAAATCGACTCAGAGAATTGACACCAAAACCTGGCTGGTGTTTTTGTTTTCTTCTTTTTTTTATTATTCTCAGCATATTCATGAGTCAAACACATGACAGACAGGAAACACTAACATAAACATTCGGAATGAAAGAGAAGAAATCATGTGACCCGCCGTCGGGTCAAAAGACATGCCAGTTTTTAAACTCAGAATAAACACACCCGAAGGCCCACACGACTTCAGGAGGCAACAGTGTCACATAGCAAGAGGTCTGAAAACAGAAAACCTGTCTGTTGGCTATAAGAAGGAAAACAGAGCTGCACAGTCTAAAAGCTGCAGGTAGGTCACAGCCTTGAGGGCAAATTGGACAAATTTGTACCATTTTCTGATCAAAGGAAGTGCTTTTATACCCATGTTAGGGGCTAGATAGCCATAGAAAGTGGATGAGAAGAATTTACAGTGCTGTAATGAGATATACAATATATATTACAGGTGGGAGGCTTATCCTGTTTGATTTACGCTGGCTTCCTGCTTCTTTTTTTTTTTACATTTTCAAACCTGCAGATTCATTATAAATAACTGAGAGCAGGATATAGTTACAGGAGCTTTGATGAATAATATCTCCCAGTCATCATCCTTTCACACTGCCTCCTACTTATTTAGCTGGAGCTGAAGATGAAAAACTGAAAGTGAAACGCAATTTTATGCAGTCGTTTTTTAAAACACTGCTTTACACACATAGTGCATTTCTTTTTTTGTGTCTTTTTTTAATGTCAGCACTGGACAATAGTTTCTTCTCACCTCCTACAAATTCAATCCCCACCAGTTTGTTTTTTTCTTGAAGCAATGGCACAGATCTTCTGAGGGGTACAACAGTTAATATCTTACCTGTTGCAGATAGCTGTTAGAATGACCTCAGTTTAGAAAAAAATGTGTTTAATATTTGCTTGCTCCTTTTTTTACAGTGCCTTCAGAGGACTTTTATTGTGAGTTGGTGCTATATAAATAAACTAAACTGAATTTAAATACAGACTGATGAGCTAATCGACCAAAGTAACAAAGACCAAAGTATACTGCCATCTTGTAACATCTCATTTAAAATTTTTCAGAACACAAGTAAAAACAATCTTCAAAACCTTTATATTGTTGTGAATTTTGCATTAAATGCTTATTTTCATGGAGTTGTATAGCTATTTGAAAGCGGAGCTTGCATCAGCAGCTGACTGTAGCACTTCTGGTAAAGACTTGAGACATATCCTGCTTTTAAATCTGTCTTTTTCACATTTAAATTATTCAGTTGGGTTCTAAATAAAGTGGAACTGCAATAAGTTCCTCCTTATTGTAACTCCACAAGTCCCTTTTTTGCAAATAGAGGCCATTGAAAGAGCTATCTACAACAGGTAAGATATTCATTAATCATAACTTTTACACAAAACCCCTCTTCAAAAGATCAGAGCTATTCCTTATTTTTAGTTTTACACCCCCCCCAAAAAAAAGCAAAATAACTTTATACAAGCTGATGAAACGTCACAACAATTCACCATCAAAACAAACTTCAACTTGTCGCGTCGAACTGTAAAAAATAAAAAAAATAAAAACAGCACACACCCTCTTGTGCTGTTTGTGCAATCTCTCTCTCACTCTCACACACACACACACACACATATGAATAGAGTATATATACACAAACAACTTCCCAGGTGGTTAAAGACAGGTAGCGGTTGCAGCCAGGTTTGTTTCCATTGCATCATGGCTCATCATCACATCCTTCAGGCTGTTTAAGTGTAGCCGGGGGGTTAACCAGGGGGGTTTCTAAGGATTTAAAAGAAACAAGAATTTATTGGAAGGTCGTCAGAACTCGTCAGTAAAGACGCAGGCCGGGCTGCGGAGGTCAGAGAATTTGTGTCCAAGTCAGTCGTGGATGACAATGGGGCCACGCATCCTCAGGCTGGGGTGAGGGTGAGGAGGGGTGAGGACCAGCCCCTGCGGCGGAGCGTGGGAGACCCTGCGCAGGGTGATCTGCTCGCAGGGCTGTCTGCAGGCGTGCCTCAACTGGGAGCGCGACAGCATCCGTCGAGCCCTCCTGAAACAGTGAAATGAGACGGGGTGTAAGTCAGGTAGGATCAAAATTTATTCGATCTTATTCTTTTTTTTTTCTTTTTTTTTTTTGCTTTTCTGCATTTAAAACACAATGAACCCCCGGAAAGTTGCGTTTTTACAGTTTGCAAACTCTTTTGCAGACTTTTTCATGGAACCTAACTGGTTCTATTGCTTTTCGTGAATTTTCAAGCTAAATTATTAAGAACAATATCCTTTACTGATTTGGTAACATAAATTTTAACGTAAATACACTTCCTTAAGAAAATCAATACAGTAGATTACAGTAAGTGACGCATGCCCTGTGCCCACACTCTGCCTGGAGAGCAGCATTTCCACCTTCTGATAGTACTGTGTTTTTTGTTTTATGGTTGTAATTTTAAAACATGTGTGAGAATCCAGCCATCATTTGTGAGTTGAAAGACCTTTTCTGCAGGATTGTTCAAATTTTAAGAAAAGAAAAAGACTTCAATCAGCTTTATTCATGCAGGACTTTTCTATTGGTCTCATTAGCGCCTCTAGTGTTTGAACATGGAACTGCACCCAGCATCATTGCTCTTGGGCAAAGGACAAATGAGTGACAGGACAGGGGCACTTCAGGGGGCCAATCAAAGTTCAACAGGTGGCCGCGACCCTAGAACCGCCCCTGACTGTGTGGCATGTTACTGCTATGTGTTTCACTCGTGTGTTTTTGTTTGGTTCTTACCGCATTACGATGCCACCCCAAAAGAGCTGTGGGCCTTTTCTGGACAGCATCCAATATTCACATTTTTTCACGATTTGCGGGTACTTTAAGAACGTAACCCCAGCGAAAATCGGGGCTTCACTGTATACAAGTTGACATACATCACTCAAGATATTCAAATGAATACACAAAATCTTATAAAGAAATATAAGTAGTTACAGTCAAAGAGATAAACCCTATTATGAAAAGACAATAAGGACTTTTTAGAGGCATTGCTTCTTTTACAGTAACAACAAAGTGACCTAACTGTGAACATTTCTGTTTATACTCGCACAAAAAGTTATTTAAATGTTAAAAGACAAAAATAGGAGAGAAAATATTGTCTAGAGAGCACCTAAAAAAACTGAAATGAACTACTTTTTCTCAAAAGGTCCAGCTTCCTTATATTCCTTAAAAAAGAACAAAAACTACCTGCAGAGAGTTTATCTAAGGAGTCTGCCCTTTTAGATTTAAACATTTATTACGTTGAAAGAAACACATCAAAGTGGTTTCAGCTGCAGCAACTGATGGTTTGTTGCTGCACAGTAAAGTGTTAGTTTTACAAATTAAATTAAGTTTGTCTGAAATGAGAGCTTTTATAGATGGCACACAACAGCGACAAGAACTGACAGAATACTTCTTAGTTTGAAACATTTGAAAACAATCAGATTGTTTCTTAGACTGTCACTTTGGCTTTTGGTCACGTATCCTGTTTCTGAACGACAAAAAGCTTTAAACTCCCTGCAGCAGAGCATCTAAATCAGCCTTGAGTTGAAAAAAAAAATTAAATTAGTTCTTGTGATTTAATACAAAGTCAAAAAAAATTGGGGACATCAAACTGCAACCCTGTGAGAGGAAACAGCTTTTTAAAAGTGAGTGAGCATTAGGAACAGAACACAAGGTAGGAGGTAAGAAATTGGAAGATTTCTCCTGGATTTTCAGGCTTGTATATAAAAAAATGGAGCTCGGAGGTAATTTTCCAGACTGCTGTGTCTTTTTGTGCTGCGTTAGTAAGAAGCTCTTAACAGCCCACAGCAACCTGCTGCACCAAACCCCAGAGAACGGGACACACTGTTGGTTTTGGCGCTAATGGAATTCGATTGGAGACAAATGCGAGGTACACAACCACATTGTATAGGTGATAATTCATGGTTTCCTGCAGACAGTTTGGGATTTTAAAACTCTTCAGATTTTCTCTCATTTTCCCCCTTTTTAGACTTCTGCCTCTCACTGTGAATGAAAAACAGCTTCCTCTTGATAAAAATGATTATCATGATGAGGCAGCACATCCAAGAAGCCTAAAAACATGGAAATATGCATGCAACAACACCACATCGCCACACACATCCATCCTTCAAGTGCACTACAGTCTCAGATTGATGATTGCTGTTCTTTCAAGTCGGCCTCCTTGTTTTTTTTTTTATACTTTGCATCTTAATGATGTGCAGCTTCTGAGGCGTCGAAATACAGCTCATATTTCTACTTTACACATATTTTGTTCTTGTTGGTAATTCAGGTTTGCTCCGAAAGGAAAATAAGATAAATTGGACTGATAAAACAAGAGGAAAAGAAAAGTAAAGGCCTTGCATCCCTTGTTTCATGCCAGAGTTTTAGTCTGAGATCATTGATAAGAAAAAAACCAAATGTTCCAATTGATGTCATGCAAAAATTTAAGATTACGTGTTTGGTAATAATTCCCAACTATTCCATAAAAATTTTAGCTCAATATCAGTAAAACTGGCTGAAGAAGCCATGTTTGTGTTGTTAGATTAACTCCAAAGGTTTATCAGTTGTTGATGCCAAAGTAATATTAATTTCCAGGAGATTTATCAAACTTTGTCCAGTGATTCATGACATATTTAGCTAACAGAAGGCAGTGGTTGGTGTGCATTTCTTTAAAGGAGACATATCCTGCTTTTAAATCCTTCAGTTGGGGGTTTATATAAAGTGGAACAGCAATGCTTTGGGCTGAATTCATCCATATTGTAACGCCACTCTTTCACCCCTTTTCTGAGGTGTGGTTCAGATCAACTCGTTTTGAGGCTGTCTCTTTAAATCCAAACAAGGCGCTTCACACCCCGCCCCCTCTGGCTTCCAGAGTGGTTCATTCCAGTTGAATAGAGACTATAGGTGTGCAGAAACATTAATTAAAATATGATGACAACAAAACTTGTCCATCCAGTCTTACATGTTGGAGCCAGAGTCTGACCCAGACCAGAGAATGAAAACCACCAAATTGTAGCAGGTAAGTCCAGACCTTTTTTTTTGGCAATTCTGTCACAAATACTGTGACGTAATAGTTCAGAAAATGTAATAAAAATAGAGAAAACTGAAAGAACTGAATAATATGAGCAAAACAGAATAAAAAGTTATCCAAACAGCACCAGAAGAGACTAAATTAAAATAGTCTGCACTCCTAGAGACTGAAAGTACACAAGAAAATTAATCAGCTTAAAATATGGATTTTTAAAAATATGTTCCTTAAAGGAATACTAGGCCTTTAGTTTTTTATTTGATTTGTTTCACTGACAAGCTGTCTAAAATGCTTTACAATAAGAATTATCAACTAAACTTCAGATTTGTTTCTCATCCCATTTACTGAATAAAGGAGTGATCTTCCACACTTTTTGTCCCCGCCCCATGACCCACAATGTGCTCTCCATCACTCTGAGACAGAGGAAACAAAACCAAAAAGAAAGAAAGAAAGAGAGACGACAAAGATGAGAGAAAGCAACTTCCGATCATCTTTCATTAGCATCAGAGCAGATCTTTTATTCAGAGAGGCATTAATGGTCTCGCCGGGAGGGTGAATGACAGGATCATCTAACCAGTGGTGCAGACTGGAGATTGATGCTGTCTCTGGTCACACATCAGCACTCGGCCATGTTGATCCGGGTGGCGAGTGAGTCATGTGAGTGCAGCCGCGGTTAATGCGGTAATGATATTTCCACGCAGGGCTCGGCCGTGCCTGGCTCCATCTGCACCAGTTAGCCGCTCTAATTTTAGCAGAGGCGGTCCAAGTGGGGCTGTTGGAGCCGCGTGCCACGGCTCATTTCGGCACATCTTTCATTCGCACATACGGACACTGAAAAACTTTGATTAGTTACTGTGAGTGTGCACACGAACATGCTTGTGTGAGCAGAGAAAGATTAAATGCAAAGGCAACAATGTTGTTCTAATGTAAATCACTAACAGTAAATTTTGCAGGTACTGACAAAAAAACCATGATTTTTGCTGATAATGATCCAAAACTTTGCACTAACAAGTTTATAATGTACTTTTTTTAACTCTCTTTTCATTAAGCACAATTCTTGCTTACAAAATAAAAAAAATGAACAAATTATTTTTCATGCAATTCTGGGAAATCTTGAGGCAACAGATTGTGTAAAAAGCGTTTCACAGAAAACCCTTCTAATTTAATTTCCAGTTTGATTTGATCTAGTTTTAGAAATCAAAGGAAAAGAAAAAAAAAGACTCTTTGCAGCCACGCAGAAAAAGTCTTTGGGGTGCAGTAAAATGCTTTAAACTAAAAGCTAATGTCACAGTCTCACAACGACGTGCTTCTTTCAAGCAGCTGTAATGATGTTGATGCATTACAAGCTGTGCTAATGGTATAAAATGGTGTACACTTTCAGCTTCCTAAATGGCTGTGAGGGCAGAAGAAAGTGGTTTGGGTTGTGCTTTGTGTGACGTTAGAAGTGGAGACACTTGGGCCTCCAAGTAAACACAATTTACATCTTTGAATCAGCATAACTACTTTTACATACAGAAGTGAGAAAAGAAATCACCCCCTTACAGATTTATTGCTTTTGTCAACTTATGTATTTCAGATCATCAAACAAATGATAATATCAGTCAAGGATAACATGAGTAAATGAAGAAAAATGCTATTTTTAAATGATCCAAAACAAACTGGCTTTGTATGAAAAAGTAATTGTTCTCAAACCTAATAACTGGTTGTGCTACTCTTGGCAGCAACAACTGCAATCAAGCACTTCTGATAACTGGTGATAAGTTTCATAACCGTGCTTCAGATCATCGTCCTGCTGCTGAACTCTACTGACAAACCAGTGGACAGATTGTTTTTCTTTGTGTGTCTGGATTTGTTTAATCCATTTCCTTGTTTTGATTCATTGTGGGTTATTGTTGTATTTATGGTATTTTATTTCTTTTTAAATATCATGGTCAGGGGACTACAGATGTTGGCTCATTCTGACTTTTTAATTTATGAATTTTCATGTTTAATTAAATTGCACTGTTCCCTTTTAAATAAACAAATAAATAAGTCATAAACCATATAAATAAGTCATAAACCATATTCTCCTTAAGGATTATCTGGTACAGAGCAGAACTCACGGTACCATCAATCACTGCAGGCCGTCCAGGTCACAAAGCAGCCAAGCAGCCCCAGACCATCACAGTACCACCACCGTGTTTGACTGTGGGAATGCTCCTTTTATAAAACACAGTCTTTGTTTAATGCTGGATGTAATCGCACCCATGTCTTCCA
The DNA here is from genome assembly GCA_031762495.1 of Anablepsoides rubrolineatus. Taxonomy (NCBI): domain Eukaryota; kingdom Metazoa; phylum Chordata; class Actinopteri; order Cyprinodontiformes; family Rivulidae; genus Anablepsoides; species Anablepsoides rubrolineatus. The sequence continues at coordinate 13,278,965 of JARVGW010000247.1, read as the reverse complement.
AAAAAGCTCCACTTTTGTCTCATGAGTCCATAGATTGGTTTTGGGAATCATCAAGGTCATGGTGTTGTCAGCAGTGGATTTGGTCTTAAACCACTTCCACTGAAGCTATTTTTGTCCTTTGTTTCTGTCTTATTGTTGAATCATAAACTGACTGTAACTGAGTGAGGCCTGTGATGATTTAGATGTTGTTTTGGGATTTCCTGGATGAATCGTTGATGTGCTTTTGGAGTCATTTTGAATTCACCACTGTTCAGTGTTTTCTCCATTATTGGATTATGGATCTATTTAAGTGATTTCTTCATTCTACGAGTCTGGCTATGATCAGGCCTGAAACAGAACTCAGTTTCCAAAGGAAATCACAGTAATTTCATGATTTTTACAAGGGAAGTAATTACGTATGATAAACATTTACTTCAAGTGTAAAAATATTGTAGTCTGTTTTTAATTTCTACACATTAAAAAAGACATTTTAACACCACAGAGCCTACCGGGTAAATGATGACGTTCACTAGGTTTTCTGGTGCGAGCTCTTATCCACCCTGAAGGTTAATCTTAGACAATATCTGATGATCAGCCCCTTTTTAATAAAACCAGAGTGTGTTAACAAAGAGGAGATTGTAGAAATGACTCAGCCTGTAACCGAAAAGGATGAGGGAGGACAACAGAGCTTCTTCATGGACTAGAGAACCTCATTTTAGCCTGTTAGCTTTCACGTTAGCGCTGAGCTAATAAATAAACAAATAAATGGTGATATAGCCTTTTTTTCTGAGCTAATATTGTAAGCTCTGGAACTAAAGTCATATATATGTGGAGTTAATTCATACATAAACACATCATCCATTTTCTGAGGTGTGTCTCAGATCAACCCGTTTTGAGGCTGTCTCTTTAAATCCACCCCATCCAGCTTCCAGAGCGACCCATTCCAGTTTGATAGAGTGGTTTATGACTATATCGCACCACAGATTTTTATTTTTACAAATGAAAAACCTATCAACAGAAGACTTGTCCAGACTCTGACCCAGACCAGAGCCAGAGGAGAATGAAGACCACCAAATTGTAGCAGGTAAGTCCAGACCTTTTTTGGCAGTCCTTTCAGGGTCACTGGTGCCCATATCCAGCAGTCACC
>JARVGW010000247.1:13102107-13113542 GCA_031762495.1 Anablepsoides rubrolineatus | reverse complement strand
GCTAAACACAGACAAACAAAGTCAAAAATATTATTGCCTTTGTTGGAGGAAGAAAATCAAAATCCGAATTCAAATGTTTTTTTTTTAAATAAATGAAGTTTATAATTATTTTATTGGCAGATTCCTAAAGTTTTCTGTTTGGACAAAGCAAATGGAACAAAGCAGATCAGGATGTTTTACAGTTTGGTGTTAAAAAGATTTTATTTATTATCTAACTCTAAAATCTGCAGAAACGCAAACCTCCGTAGGGAAGATGAGTCCAGCTCGGTCCTCAGGAAGCCCTCCCAGGTACAAGGTGTCATCCAGGTCCAGGATCTCGCTGTCTCCTGGGGCTGTGTACGCCGTCCTCACACTGTTCACCGAGATGGTCCCTGAATGCATCAAAACAACCTTAGAAATCCCTCTGACCTTCGGCTTGAACATCCTCATCACAGTCATCAATGTCATCAGCACCACCAACATTATAGCTGCCGTCATCATCATCCTCCTCCCTCCTCCTTGTCCTCACCCACACATCGTTCTTATAATCAGAAGCAATTGAAATCCTAAACTACACAGGCTTTAGTCATCACGTAGTGCCTTTGAAGCAAAGGTGGGCAGTAATTTTCCTGTGCTCAGAGGAAAAATTCAATAATAACCTTTCAGGGTATTGTAAATGAAAGAGGTCTAAGATGCAGATAAACTCATCATTTCTGTTTTCCTGCTTTAGAAAAACACCACTCACTGTGGGAGACTTTGTCCAGTTAGGGCTCATTTTTAGACCAAATTAGATAAAACAGCAGTGTAAAGAATAATAAAAGACTGGGACAATGAATAAATAGGTTAAACAGAGGACCCTCAGGGTTTGAGCCGTATTTTAGTGCATTAATATACTAAGATGGAGAGTTGGCACTACAACAAAGAGCTTTGTTGCTCTTGTTTTATTTTGAGATTTTTGCAAACTCCAGCTGGTTATAAAGTGCTACATTCAACATTTTGTCACAAATAAATCATCAAATTGCTTATTTTTAGACATTAATACAGTTACAACTTTCAAACAAGACCCCTATTGAGAACACTGGCAGCTTCTAGTGAGAGCTTTTAGACTATAATTAACACAGAGGTGGAACAATAAGTATATAAGCAGCACATTTAACACAACACAAGATGAAAACAAATGTGCACTGTGCCACTACTTTGAATGGAATAGAGGTCTTAAAAGTTCTTTTCATATATCAACTAAGAATATGCTTCTCACAAAGCATTTTTTGTGAAAAATATGGTAATAATGTTGAATAGAATTAAAAGAAGTGACTGTAGCTACACTCTCATTTGACAATAAGTTTGTCAGAAGTGTTTTATTGTACTGAAGTGATCAGTATAAAGCTTCTAACTTCAAATGAAATAATCACATTTTCAACTCTAAGGTTTACTATATCGCCCACTATCTTTCCTGCCAGAGTTTTAGACCAAGATCATCTGATCATAATTAATATAAGATTAAATTTTTGAGGGGGGAGGTTTCACCTGAGCGTCCGTCTCTCTGGAAGTCAACATGGTACCATTCTCCATCGTTAACCTTTCTGTCAATTGCCTTGGTCTTAGTGGTTCCTGAGCCCATGTCCAGCAGCAGGTAGAGATGCCCATCCAGCATTTCAATGGCAAAGAAATCCACCTGCAGGTTGAACACACACAGCATCAGTGTTCTGAACAACACACAGAGCTTAAATTTAAATAAGACAAAAGTTTTAGTGTAGTTGTTGGAATAGGACTCCTTCTTTGATTAGTTTTAACAAGTAAAAATGTGCTTCAGATTCCTTAAAGATGACACTATTTGGAGCTGAATGAAGGCTTCAAGTTTGCAGGACCAATAATTATCAATCAGAATTCAATTGTTCACAGAATAATGTGATAATTATTTCATTTTAATTGAACAAAAATAATTATTTTTCAAAAAGTAATGCAGCACAAAAGTTCAATTTTAAAACTTACTGTGAAGAGGAACAGAATTAAAAGTTTATGGCTGTAATATGTCCCAGTCTAAAGATGGTTCTGCTGAGGTTATTTCTTTAATTAAATGTTAGGATGGCCACTTGTTAGATTATATTTGTACCTGTCTCACTCAAGATAACTAACTCTGGGAACTTATTAGCTTCAGATTAACTGTTGTTCCTTTTTGGTCACAACATTTCTGTGATTTATGATTCTGATGTCTAGTTCTGGTACTTTTGTTTTCATTTGATCAGTTTTCTGCCCTGCCCTGTGTCTTTAGACACATCAGTTGAGTTTTCCTCTGTGCAGCTTCTGCACCTGAGTTTAGCCACGCCCACTCTCACCTGTGCCTTGTTTCATTTAGCACAGCTGTTCCTAATCTCTCTTGGCTCAGCCCATAAATACTTCTCTCTGTCTCAGCTTAGAATTCAGTGGAGAATTTTGCATTTTTAACTGCAAAGCAAAATGACTTGAAGTACAAAAGTGTTTCTTTATATTTGTCATTTATTTAGTCTGAAAAAGGGGCTCATCGAAGCTCTTTGTAAGTAAGAGGTTTCAATTAACAACAAATTCCATAATGCCTTGTGAAAATAGAGTTAATACTTTTGTGTGTTATTGGTTTGTTTAGTTGTGCTTTTTTTCTCCCATCCTTACTTATAAACTTATAAACACATCTGTCAAAACTACAAAAAAATGAATTTCTTCTCTTTTTGTTTAAGCACAAAATTGCAGAACAATATGTGCAAGAAAGCTATTTTATATATAGTTTAAAATGTATTCATTTAAAAACAACAAAATAAATTCAACAAACAACAAAAATACAATTCATAAATTAAATGAAAGGTAGCAGAAGAAGAAAATAATCTTATTAATATTTTAAAAGCACATTTTGAGGATGTCGGCACTGAAACCTGAGAAATGACTTTAGGTGGAACGTACTTTTTATTCTGGGCTCTCTTAACAGTAGCACAAAAAAGGGAATCATTCACTTTTCTTTCCTTTGAGGTTCTTTTATAAAAGTATACATTTTTCACCTTGACAGTGGGAGGCGTGCGTGGATCTTTGCGTTGAACTTGTCTGGGCTTGCCGTGGCTGAAGAGCATCAATCCGTTGGGTTCTGTGGTTCTGAAGTCAAATGAGATGGATCCTGCTTTCTTTGCCGTCCACTTGCTCAGCGCTACATATGACTCTGGGGTGTCAAAGGTCACTGGGTCCAGTGTTGCTACACTCTCACACTTGAAGGACACCACGCCACTAACCTGGGATAGATACGGTAAGAGTTTCCAGTATTTAAAGGTTTGGGCTGTTAAGACTCTGCAGTGAAAATCAAGACTTAAAAGGCTTTTATTTTGTAGCCTGAAACTCAAATCAAGCCAGCCGTAGTAAAAATCAAGGTGACAATGTTCTGCATGTAAGAAGATTATGTAGAAGTGGTTCAAAGTGAATACCTTCATCTTTGGGTCTCCCTGTTTAGCCAGTCTGGACAGCTCCAACCGTACGTCGTTGTTCTTGTACACCACCTTTAGGGGAGGAAAAAATAAGAAAACTTGAACTTTGCGTTCAACTTTGAAAATGATAACCAATAATCTTCCAACATAGAAAACATTTTATTTGTCTGTTCAAATGGTTTTTGGTATTTTCCTCCAAAAGCAGCAACCTTAAGCTGACTGAGCCACTTGATGCTCTTCTTTTGAAGTATCCTAGCTGACCCTGCCATTTTTATGAGCCTTTTTCATTTTCTTTAGCGTATTTCTCCTCTCTGACACAGTCTGGGCTATCACTGAGTGGCTTTAGAGTAAAACGTCTGCTTGTGCTGAGACAGGCTCACACAAGATCTTTTTTTCAACAAACTAGACTTTTTGGCATGACTTTTTGAACAGCAATTCTGCGGCTCTTTACTTCTGTTTTCTCATTTTTAGTTTGTCGTGCGCTTAAGGGTCACTTTGTAAAGCAGCTAAGGTGACTTGAAGACATTAACTCCTGTAAATTGGTATGTGTCTGAGTGCAAGATTGTGCCTACGGCAAATCAAATGCACAAAATTGTTCGAGCCGTGACTGTTCATGCATGTGATTCTCTGCATACATCTTAATTTGCCCACCCGGATTATCATATCTTGGTATTAAATATGTTAATGTGCCCGTGGAGGGTTCACTTTGACTATGGCAGCCTTGTTTAAACACCATCAGTCTTAATGAAGCAACACAGAGTGCATTCACCGCTGATACAGATAGCTCTCTGTTTGGCACATCATCTGTCGGCTTGTTAGGTTGTTTGTTTATGTCTCTGTGTGAATCTGTGAGTGAAAAGAAGCTCAGCGCCGTCAATGAGCACAAGGATGTATAAATTTAAGCGCTTGATATTCAAAGGTGTGTTTATTTGGTTTTGATCAGCCTGAGTATCTGTGTTTTTTGTGGGAATATGTCTGCCAATTTCCTCTATACAAGCAAAGATTGTATTTAAGTGTGTTTTTGTGAGTGTGTCAGGTGAGTTTTTGCTGCTGCAGTGCTGTGGCCTGTTTCAAGCAGAGCGCATGGATGGAGCATCTCTGTGGCGTAGCTAATTAGCATGTTAGTGCTCAGCACTGTATCTTCTCCCTCAACGACACTCATCACTGATTCTGTCTGATGCTGGATGGGATGTGCGTGTCTGGGACTGTCTGTGTGAGTCTGCCAAATGGAAGAATTTCTGTGTGTGTGTGTGAGCATGTTATAAAATAATGTGTGTGTGTGTGTGTGTGTGTGTTGCGTGACTAAAAGAAAGGGAGGAAAGTGAACAGAAGAAAACAGGAGAGTGTAGAAAAAAGCATGTAGAGGTCCCTGCAGTTTTTCATTGTTTGGGAACTGAAGCTGCCATGTTGTATTTTTGGAACCAGAGTCTGCGATGTGGAACTTCAAGTCCAGTTACTGAATGTGTGAAACCAGCTGGGTTTTATTGTTCTTTTAACCATATTGTGTGACACTGTTCCTCTGTGTTTTCTATATTATTTAGCTTGCATCTGACCTCTTTGAGACAGCCCATAAAGTTGTTGCTGACAGGAGAACCAGGCAGGTCAGCAGTGCTGGGACTTCCTCCCACGTAGAAGAAGTCATCAGAACCCAGCATGGTGTAGTCCTCCTGTGTGTAGCCCGTTGTCGTCAGGATTCCATCCACGGAGATCGTCACCTACACAACAAAGCACAGGGAAAGGACACGCTATATACTCAGACCAAAGGCAGCGCTAAGCGCTAGCTATGCGCTGACCAGCCAAATTAGCCCCCGTTATTCTAAAAACTAAAATGTATATGCATTCTGTTGGATAGAAGCCAGATTGGTTTGGGAAAATGGATCATGTTGCTGCTGTTGGGACTTTGATTTTAGTGCATTTGCTGACTGTGAAGTGTAACTGAATAGTGCTGATTGTTGCTGGTAATGCTGAGACTAAAAATATGTTTCTAGACAATGCCACTCCATATCACTCAGTCTCCCTGCGGCTCGTAACATCCTCAATAATCCCATCTACCCCCTGTGCACTCTGGGAGTCAAACTGTGTGTGGTTTGGCTTGTAAATAGCAGGCAGTTCATTATACAGAATAGTGACTAGATCCAGTGGGTGATTAATTTGGATTTGATGAAACCCAGAGCGTCAGAGTGTCCAATATTGGCTCGCGACAACATAGTTTGTAAAACTGGGTCTGCGTACTCCTCACGTCATGAAAAGCATCCGTGTTTGTGCAGCTTTACAGAAAATAGCCTTGCTTGTCTTTTGCTATTGAAAGTTTTCAACATCATTTTTTTTTTGTTTCAACCTCTAAGCTGCTTTACAGCTTAGGTTAAATAAAAAAAACATCATCTTCTCTTCAGTGCTTTACCTACAGTGATACGGACACTTCTATAATTAAATGAGTCCATTCTGCTGTGTAATGGCCTCTGTAGGGGCTTTTAGCTGTCACAGAGATCTAATGCTGTCACATGTAAAGTTGCACTTAGTTTTCACTCAGACCTTCGTCAGGACGTTTCTGACCCCCACTACAATACAGTTCCCTCTCTCTAGAATCACCGGGCAAACATGCCCAGCCAAGCAGGTGTTAGTTAGGTCTTCACAGGCATCTTCGTGCTGTACAGTTACGTGTTAGTACTAGTTACTTTGTTAGTAGTTGTTAGTTGTAGCACTGCTTGCTGCCAAAGTGGTGTTACTTGTGTCAGGCCAAGCTGTGCTGGGTTACTGAGGTTAGGGTCAATGAATTCAATGCTGTTAGTAGTTGTGATGATGTTATGTTAGTGTGTTGTTAGGGTGAGTTGTGATGATGGTGTTGGTTAGTTTGTGGTCTGAGGGGGGGTTTGTTAGATCAGCAAGCCTAAATGAGATGACACACACATATTGATGAGCACACACGTACATGTATTAGATGGGCAAAGGTTCATTCCGATACACACACACACACACACACACACAAATATTTAAGCATGCAACCTGTTCCTCTGTCTGCATGCAACCACTGGCAGAGAGGAGACAGCAGATTAAAACAACAACAACAAATAGGACAAGATGACTCAGAGGCGCCACAAAGAACATGCATGACTAGAGTGTAGGACAAAGAATCAAAAAGAAGAAGAAAAAAGAAGGAGCCTCTCAATCCACTCTATGGACCAATCAGAGAGGGGAAGGGTTTCTGAGTCAGGCCATGCAAAGGGGGTGGGGGCTCGACACGTGCGTGCATGTGAACTATGAGCCAATCTGTGCACGCCTACATGTCAGTCACAGAGTGATGGGGTGAAAGGAAAAACAAAACAGTAGAAATAGTGAAGGAGGGGGGACTTTTAAAAAAGTGGTTGGCAAAGATGAGGGACAGGGGCTCTTTAAGCATAAGAGATTACCAACCGCATTTATCCTTTTATTGCTTTAGTTTTGATGTCTATGGTTCAAAAGGAAATAGACACGGGGAAAACCCAAACTAAGAAACAGTTAGAATGATATCTACCGAACAATGGAGTTTGTTTACCATAGCGTGTCCAATGCCTGAGTGCTTTGTAGGAAAAGGGGGAGAAAGGAAAGCAAAAAAACTGTGAACAGAACAACTTCGGGAACAAAAAAAGGAAAAGCTAGAAGGCCTCTGGTGAGATTAGTAGGTTGGTTGGAGTGGTTTTGCTAGGAAAAGGGCACAGGTTAGGTTAGTAGAATGAATCATTCCATGGATGGTGGTTAGTTTCACTAGCAGGTTAGTTAAGTTAGTAGTCACGTTAGTAGTACAGACAGGCAAACGGCTGAGGAAGAGCACAGATAGCACCTGCGTGCTTGTGATCCTCGTTGCAATCCTCTAGTTCACGCTCTCCTTCTGATTCATTCACACGCTCATTCATAATCACACACTCGATTTGAAAAGCACTCACCTAGAGCTGAAAGCAGAGCTGGTCTGGTGGTTAACCCACTGTAAACTAAGATCAAAACCTCAGGAAGTTTCTCACTACCACAGCTGAACAACAGTCCACTGACGGCAGCTTCTACATTGATTCTTTTCTTCCAGCGGACTTTAGTCTACATGGTTAGCCAAAGTCAAGCAGACACGGGAACTGCCTCAGCTAGCAAACATTTTCTTCAGAAGCAGCTGTCAAGCATTTTAAATGAAAAAAAGATCATTTAGTGTAAACCTCTAAACTCTTTATTGCCTCTGTGTTTTCTTGTGCTCAGAGGGGAAAAAGCTTTCTTTTCAGAAATAAGTCAGAAACATATTTTTCAAACACAAAGGTGATGTCTTCTAACGTAGACTTTTTAACCTTACTTTTGTATAAATATATTCAAATCCTAAATGAATAGGCTAAAAAGGCAAGCGTTTGGCATTTTATTCTTTAACTGAATTGTAGCGGATTCATTTTTTTTCCTGTTCATTTTAACAATAAAATATCTACTCATTCATCCATTCATAATCTACTTTCTGTCTTTCATCTCCTCTCCTCCTTTCTGCTCGGACCATCACTCCTCTACCCCTTGTAGTCTGGTTACCTGTCTCAGGTTGCGGGTGACTTTGACGTCATGCCAGGCGTTGTCGTTGAACTTGCCATTGACCGGCTCCACCAAGGCCTCGAAGGCCCCGGAGCCCAGATTAATGACTAGGGACACGGCACCGTTCTTTAGTGCCAGGTTCACGTAGTCAGCGGACTTGCCCGTGTGCAGCATCAGGCCGTTGCGCTGCAGGGTCTTGAAGGACAGCGTGATTTCGTCGCTGCTAGACTGGATGGGGTTGGGCGACAAGTCGTAGCAGAAGTATTCGGAGCCCTTGAAGGTGGCAACGTACTCCTCGCGAGCTGAAACGAGAGGAGAGCAAATAAGTTTTAATAATGGTTACACTGTGGTTGAACATTATTCTAATCATTAGTACATTATTTAAGCTACAATGCTTCTTCCCACGCTGCTCCTCACAAACAGCTCAGAAATGAAAATGGTGGGTGTTCATCAGAGCCAGTCGAGTAAAACAAATCTCAGCTGGCTGCTTCAATTTGATTCCAATGTTCAGTTCAAAAACATATTTTTTAAGATGCTGAAAATGTTGTTATTGTCAAGCAAAGCCTCACTGATGCCAGCACTTGGAAGAAACACTTCCTTCAATACCTCTAATCGCACCATGGAGTGGTGGGTAAACAAGCTTTGATCACTCATGTGGGTTAGAGATTAAACAGGGAGGATATGAGAGAGAGAGAGCGACGCTTGTGAGCGTGGAGCATTCCAAACTCGTTACGAAACCTGCCACCTTCTCTTTTGAGAGAACAGCTGCGCTGGCAGTCTAAAACTGATGTGGTCTTGTTTGACAACATGGCTCATTTCACGTGGTTCGTGAAAAAAGCCAGGATGTACATGCCGGAGTAAGTATGCACACTAGGAGTAGAGGTTGGAAGGAGTTTGAGGAAGATGGCACAAAACTGACAATGGAGATGAAGAACGGCAACCTGTCACGGCAGCCAAAGCAGGCAGAACCAGCCAATTAGAATTCAGAGTAACAGGCATCCGGCCAATCGCAACTTACCTTGCACAGTCTTTGTGACCCCCAAGGACATTAGACCAAGGTTTTGCAATTCATCATACTTAAAGCTCACATTTACTTATCTGCTCTCACACCTACTCACATCAGCACACAACCAGTGGAGGAACAAATATGCACACCTACACACAAATCTGCGTTTAAAAAAAACCAAAAATCATACCAGTATGCTGGCATAAACAAGCACGGACAACGTTATCTGTCTCCTTCACAACCAGCCCCCCCCCTTCCCCCCCCCTTCCAAAGCATCCACTTCTGTGTCCTCCTCAACACCATCCCTATATCTCTCACACCTCCTTACTGGCCTCACGCCACAGTTTTTCCTCTCCACACATCTTGCTGGCCTCTTTTTTTCTTTCTTTTTCCTCCTTCTTTTTGCTCCGCGGAGCCTCTGGCATAAACCACCATCTTGTAGTTGGGAATAAGGAAGAGAACAGAGGAGCATTTAACATGCACCAGGTGAAGCTGGCTGGTGAGGAGCTGTTGGAGAGTAGAGAACAGAAAAGATTGCCACGTAATAAATACACTGAAGTGTAATAGGTTATTAAGGTGGCAAGAAGCAGGAAGAAAAGGAGCGTTGAAATGGAATTGGCTGCACTTGAGTGAATATAATAAAAAGAGAATAATCAGAAGGAAAAAGTGGGAATATATCACAATTCAAAGACCAATTGTGGTAAATTGTCTTTTTTTGTTTCTGCTGCAGGAAAAAAAAACAAAACTAAGTGTGAATGCCAATATACGAGTGAGAAACAACACGTTGTTTGCCAGCATGTGTGTGAGTTCCTCCAGTGTGTGATTCCTTCCCTCCCTCCCAGCATGTTAATTAAGAGTGTGTGTTTGTGTGTGGATAGCTGCAGAAAGAAAATACTGTGTGCAAATCTACATTTAGGCATTTGAGAGTGTGCGCGTGAGGGAAACTATATGTTATCCGACGTGTGCATGAAATGTGTGGGGGTGTGGGTGGGTGCTGGTCTCTGTAAATATTGGTGTATTGCTGTCAGAAAAGCTATTACCAACTCAGGGCCTCGGGCTAGTCTTTACTGAGAGGAGCGAAAAGGAGGAGGAGGGTGGGAGGGAGGGAGGCACACACATAGAAAGAACAGCCACAAATGTTAACAAAATCACACATATTCTTTAACACACACACACAAATGTAGATGAGGTGCCAGGGAGAAGGGGGGGGGGGCAGCTTGTTCACAATGAGAACACACACAGGCGTCCAGTAGCATTCAAGTGGTAATTTACAGAGGTGCCATTAGGCTTCAGTGTGGTGCTCCACCATTCTGTTGTTAATTTACAGACACGTCATTAGACCAGACAGGAGAACATAAAGCATCTCTGCATCGATCTGGAAGCACCGGCCCACAAACACTCGCTCCTTGTTCTATTACATCACGCACGCACACAAACAACGAGCATGCACAAATCAGACGTAAAAAAAAGGACTGTATGTTGTGCGTTCATACTGCAGGGGCACCGGCACGCTGAAAAACACAAAGAAGCATGAAATGGGCAGGTTGGAGTGGATCTGTTGTAGCTCAGATTAATGGAGTGAGTCAGTATTGGCTCAGAGTAAACAGGCAGACACTGACATACACACCGCATGTCACACTTCATCTGTGGGAAGTACTGTCCATCAAAGGAGGAGAATAGAGGAATACAGTTCAGGCCACAAAGACACTTAGATCATTTTTTCAAAAGAAAAGGAATTTCCCGACATTTATTCTTTGATATGACTTGTGTTGTGTTTTATATATAACTTAGTTTCTGTAGGGGTGTGGTTGGACCTGAGGTCTTTCTGGCATCTCTTGAATTTATCTCCCACAAAACAGACCCTGATCTTAACAATACAACTGATTGGATTAGGTTAAACGAATAAAAGAGATAAAGCAGTCGCTCAAACTGAGTTACTGCATCACTGGAAGGCTTTGTTAGAGCGTAACTGCTTTTTGGTTCTTCGACTTTATTTTTAAATCAACCAATTTGGCAAACAAAAACCAAACCTAAATTCTAACTTTGTCAGGCTTTTAAAATGCAAAGATTCTGATCTTTTCTGTTTTATGTCGTGTACAGTTGATGTTAGGAATAAAACAAGCCATTTAAAGGTGTTTTATTTTTCTAATTATGAAAAGCCTAATTTGAAAGCTAAATTAAATAATTAGCTGCATAAAGAAATACCTGCATGTACCTAACAAGGTGTAGCTGCAGCTATCTTTAACAAAACAGCAATTAATTTTATTAATTAGCTTATGATTGCATTAAAACAAGAGCCCACCTGCTGCTTAACTTGATGTTGACATTCTGACACTTCTTAATAACAGATGTAAATAACCTTTAATTCTAATGAAAACTGGAAAGATTTGATGAAACATTTCAGCACCAGGTAGTCCCTCTGATGCACCTGTTGCTTTTTCAAATGAGCAAAAAAAAAATGTCATCATTAACTAATCATG
>JARVGW010000247.1:12883091-12904902 GCA_031762495.1 Anablepsoides rubrolineatus | reverse complement strand
ATGATCAGTGTTTACTGAGTGTTTACTGTCAACACACAAGCTGTTTGGAGGTTTTATGAACTCCAGCAGCACAGCTTTCGTTTTTCTTTTTTTCCCCCTGATAGTACAGAGTATTAAATATACTCCACAAGAAAATAAAAGTAAAGTATTAAAGGCCTAAGATTCCTTGATGCATATCACCCACTTTCTTAATGCCAACAAGTCTCATGATGAGAAGAAACAGAGTCGTTTTGGTCCAACCCTGTAAATGATGTGTAAATCCTTACAATATTGTGAGATGTGTTCGACCTCACAGCATGTGTTGGGATGACTACAAGCTATTATCATGTTATCATGTTGAATTTTAACTCCATATCTGTCAGTTTGACAGAGTTCTGTATATTTTGTGTTTTCTATGATACATTTGTTTTGGCAGCCATCTTTAAATATGTTAACTCCAAACGTTCATCATTCAGTTACTTTCTAAAATGTCCCTGACATAAACTCACAAGACAAAAAATGATAGATTTGTTTTATATTTATATCAAAAAGTATTATCATTACATATGTAAGCATGTGTAATGAGATTAAGAACCAGTTATGTATAATAACAAAGTACATTTACTTTCTTACAGTACTTAAGTGGTTTTTTGAGGATTTGTGTTTTTACCAAGTAGTTTTAAAATCATAATTATTATTTTTGTACATTTAAAATATATAAATGATACTTTTACTCAAATGCTTTAAAATTTAACACCTTATTTATAAGCTACAAATTTAAATATGACTCTGCTGATTAAAGCCACTTCAAAGCGCAGCCTCTCCTTACTGCCTCTTTAAAGGTGACAGCAGCTGCCTCAGAAGTGAGCAGGGCCTTGAAGTGCCTTTTAGGATTAGTGGGGAACACAATAGGAGCATGTGAGGGAGGTACGTCTGTCTCTTCTGAAAGGCCGTCCTTCAGCCACAGATCATCTGCAGCTTACGAGCTGAAAACTTGCTTAAATGTTGATCGATCTCATTCTTTGATTCTCTGAGGGGTGTGTTTGATGGTTCAGGTCAGGGAGGACTCCTGTCTCCTCACTCCTGTATTGGTATGCATCCCTCATAATAGAAGCAGTAGGCAGGGGGTCTCATTAGGGGCCTGGGGGGGGGGGCAGACTATGAATTCCTTAAGACACTATCATTACAGAAGGCTGAATAAGGTCCTGTCCACATGATGGAATTTATTTTTTTAATTTCCAAGAATAATTTTGCTGATCACAGACATGGTCTTTGTTTGCTGAAGACCAAGTTTTACAAACACAAGTGTGTCTGAAGTAGACTAAAGGTGGGTCTGATATCAAGGTCTCTAAAGGTTGAGTTCTGGTTGTCCACACAAGAACAAAAAAGTGGGTTTTTCTAGGTTTTTTCTATTCCAGAACCCATTTGCAAAAACACAATTTAACAGCTTTTAAAACGCCACATTTATGTGAACACAAGGTGTATAAGATGACAAAATGTCAAATAAATGTGAAACAATGTCACTAACCAATTTATATTTTATTATTTACCACTAGTGTTCAATACCATTTTATTGTCATTCAGCTCACTGTTCTTATTTTTTGTTCATTTTTACTAGATGTTAAAAAAAAATAAAATATATATATATATATATATATATATGTAAATATTAAATCTAAATGTAAAAGTTAAATGTTGTAATTAAATGCAGTTAAAGTTAAACAGTCTTTGTTGGTGCTGGGCCATTAGTTTAATTTAGTTTATTTATTTATATTTATATCTATTGTTAGGATGTCATCATCCTGAGACATTAGCAACTGCTAACGCTTCCCTAAAAAGCATCAAACTTGCAGTTGCAAACGGTCAAATTTCTGGATCACAGCTACCATCCATGTTGTCTTCAATGAGGACATTTTGAATTTAGATTTTAAATACTTCGTTCAGCAGCGCATTTAGCGGTAATAGTGGTTAATATTAACAAACCAGGATGATGTCATCATTCTGCGACAAACATCAACAGCCGCTCGCCCTTGTAAACTTCAACGTTTACCATTTAATTTTTACATTCAGATTTAGGTTTTATTATTTACAATATTTTTTAACATTTAAATTGAACACTTCGTTAAAAAAAAGTGGCTAAATGTAAAAACAGCAACAATAAAATGTTAGTGGAAAATTTTTAACAGAAAGTGAGCTTAATAATGAAAATGTGTTAGTGATATTTTTTTATATACTTTATAAGGCAGAAACAATAAAAAGACTTTATGATAGAAAATGTGAACATGGGTCTAAAACAAGCTGCAGGTGGGTTGTGTCTTTATACAACAGAGACATGATCCAAACTGAGAGATAACTTCCAGCAATGACTGACACTCGTTCCACAGAGAGCTTTTTTAAGGACCCCTGACTCCCAAATGATTTCCTCACTTCCGCCCCGTCACTGAAAATCCATGCTGGAGCTGGTGAAAAAAAAAAGATTCCCTTTGGGGTTGCCACTTCCTCTGTTGTCTGTCACCGCTTCCTGACTGTGATGAACAGGTAATGACAGCACACAGGTGTTGCAGCAAGGCGGGTGGTACCACAGCCAAGAAATCAACAGAAACCATCTTTATTTTCCTCCCGTCAAAGAAAACCTGGTTAATATATCTCCCACCTCCAGTGTTGGCATGCTGCAGGAGTGATGTCAGGCAGGTTAAATGTGTGCTCATCATGCTTCTAAAGATTACACTCTACCTGTTACTCAGGTGTTTGCTCTGCTGCTCTGCACCTATAACTGATGCATCATGATCCCTGGATATTGTCCTCATGAGGAATTTCATGAAGATGATGAACGGTTGCAGATTTACTGAGCAGCTGCTGTAGGAACAATAATAAACACTTTCTTTTAAATAAATAGTAAAGATTCCTTGAATGATTGCACATTGTCCCGTCATCCCAGAGTTTGAACATCTGATGTTTAGAAATGTTTGGTCAGAAACACTCAAACTGAAACAATCTTCTCCCAAAGTTAATCCATTGTAGATGTTCATCCAATGATTGCTTTCTTTAGCAAAGGTTTTTAATTCAAACTAAAAAAAGGAGACACATTTATATGTTCTTGGTTAAACGTTCTGTTCTGGCTTCTGGGCTTTGGTTTGTTATGACAAAGGTCAGGAATAAAGGATGATCTGCCCACAGTTCCCTAATGTGAGAACAAAGACTGTGTCAAAATATATTCCTGCAGAAGACTGAGAGGGGGATCTGTTTCACCGTCTGGAGGATCAGTTTTCCACACGAAGCAAAGTGAAGACAGCTTCTGGTTTTGGATTTACTGGGACTGGTTCTAGTCCGTTAATCCTGGTGTGTTTTTGACTCCTTCAGCAGATCCTCAGCTGACATGACAGTCCTGAAGTGCCTTCACTTCCAGTCTGCGCCAAAAGTTTATAAATGAGCTAAAACTCACTGACATGATGGCAACGAGCCACAGATCTGTTTTTTATGAAACTTTTAGAAACAAACTTTGGATGTCAATCACCACAACACCAAAGCTCAAACAAAAAGTTAATTTTTACAGTGTGGCAGTATAGCTGAGACCCACACTCTAAGCCAGGGATCATCAGTTCTGGTCCTGGAGGTCCACAGTCCTGCATGTTTTACTTGTTTCTCTGCTCCAACACACCTCATTTGAATGAATAGATGATTATCAGGCTTCTGCAGAACTTGGAGGAGGTACTGTATTTATTCATTTATAATACTAGAAATTTAACCCTAAAAATCCTCCATAAAGTGGGGGGATAGTATTATACATGGGTTATTGATAAGTAGATTTTTAATGGTTCTTAAGCTCAAAAATGACAATCGTATTATACATGAATAAATACGGTAATTCACTGACTGAATCAGGTGTGTTAGAGAAGAGAAAAAAGTAAAACATGCAGGGCTGCGGACCTCCAGGACCTGAATTGATGATCCCTGCTCTAAGCACTCAGAGTGGAATAATGAAGCAGGTATGTAGATGTGTTTTTTTCTGTTAGACCTCGGTCCTCTATGTGACGCTTATTAATAACTCAACCATCACAAATTAGAAATGTTTTGTCTTTACCATAGAGCCACATAAACTAAATCTCTGTTTGTTTCTGATATGTAACACAGAGATACTGCAGCTCAAACTGTCATTCATCTGTGGAACATAGCTGTCAATCACCAGGGGCGTCACAAGTGGGGGTGGTCATGGGGGTCCCCTGTGCTTAGACAGAAACCTCAAAGAATGAAGAAAAAAAAGTTTAAAAAATGGTTGATGTGGCAGCAGATCTATTTTCAAATACAAACTTCAAGAAAACATGAAGAAGAAAACAAGGCCGACTGTGGGAATGAACAATAAAGGAACAGTAAACATAAATCACAAACACCTGGAAGAACAGGTGACAATGGGCGGGGCCAAAGCATAGAGGAAAGAAGACACGAGGAGAAACACAGAATATATTTAACACAAAAGACTAAAATTGACCAAAGAAAAACAGATCATGATATGACAAGATTGTTCTGTAACATACTTTTTTTTTTTTTTTTTACAAAAATAACATTTCAGAAAGACCAAAACCTGTTTTTGAGAAGTGCTGCTGGACTTGATAACCCCTCATTTTTCATGTTCCCCCAACAGCTGAGCACTTTGCTCTCAGACGACTGGTGTTCTGTATAAAATAATCCATATGGCTGCTCCTCGGGAGCATGGATCTCATGCCACTGCTGACCCATACGTCAGGTTCTTTATGGCCCTCGGACGGTGAATGATGAAACCCAATCGGGTCATGCCAATTGATAGACATTCTCCTCAGCTATCGTTTGCACACACAATCCTTTAAAGTGCAGCGTGGAGAGCTGCCCCCTGTCTTCACATCCTCACACGAACAGAGCTGCTTCCTAAGAGGCTGTCATCGAATTGTTCTCCTAAATATTTAACTTCCTCAAGAGATTGAACTGTAATATAAGAAACGATCCCTTTAATGCCCACTGACTGCTACAAACAGATGGGAAATTTCAAGGTAGGCAGGCTGTAATCTGCAGTCTACCTGGCTCTGAGATCAGGTTCCCCTCTGAGGTCAGACCTGGACCCTTGTTTTATATCCACACTCACATTTGCCTGTAAGGTACAGTTCTATGAGCTGGTGCGAATTGGAGGTCTTTATGTATTTCTGTGTGGAACTGTTGAGAAAAGGTCATTTAAAAAGTAGTAAAAGTCACAACACACAATATATAAGCCAAACGTTTTGATATACGAATTGTTAAAGTAGCACAAAGTCTAAGGAAGTAGTTTTCTACTTTTACTCAACTTAGACGGTAAAATCCTCAAAGAAGGCTTTAAGGTAGTGGAGTCGAACTCACAGAGGGCCACATGAGCATTATAGTGGTCCTCAATGGGCCCGTTTTAAGTAACTTTAATGTTCCCTGTTTAACTTTGATTAAATACAAAACATGTTTCTTGTTTCATTGCTACAGCTGAGCATCACTAACTGAGCTCTATGTGGTATTGTGTGCATAGAAACAGTGTTTTAACAGGTCCCCTTATACACAGTGAAAAGTACTACGTGTACAACTGACTAAATATTAAATAAATAAGACAGAAACACTAATAAATAAAGTACAAGTAAAAGAGTTTTACTCACTGCTGAGTAGCTGCTGGGTTTTTTTTTTTTTCAATTATGAACTTTCCCACTTTCCAACAGGGAATTCCCACTGGAGGTGCATTCCAGTTAAAATTTACAAAACGTAAGTGGGAAATTCCCACTTCCCAGTACAACTGGGCCACAACAAAAGAACCCGTTGAAAATGCAGTGAAATGGAGATTTTACACAGTAAATTTTGCCAGCTGTCAGCTACTTATGAACCCCGTGCACCTCCACCTAGTGTTGGAATGCAGGTAAAATAATTAACATGCAATATGGGAGATATAGTTTATGATCAATGCTGGCTTTAAAGCAGCACTCGTTTATTTTACTTCTTTAAATCTCACGGGCCAAATAAAATACTGTAGTCAGCCAAATGTGGCCCGCAGGCCTCAACTTTGACACATTCTTTAAGTGAGTTTAACAGATGTAATCTATTTTAACTGCTAATAGGAGCTGAGATTTTAGCTGATAATAACTCCTGGTCATGGGTTAGTTAATGTGAGGTCACATTAGTGCAGTCATTTCAATGCAGAAAAAGATTTGGAGGTCATTTACAGTTTTCTGGCAGTGATACAGGACTGCAGTTTATTGATAAAAGCTTCACGGTTCCAAGCTGCAGACAGCTGTTTGAGATAAAGAACTTTGATTTTAGTTTAGTTGTCTCACTTCTTCCAGAAAAACAATTAAAATGTCCGTTGCTTCTCATGATGTGAGACGCTCCTCTGGTGTTTTTAGTCCCATGAAGGCAGGAGGATTAAAACGACCCACAGCTCCTACAATTATGAGCCAACATGGTCTTTGGAGGTAACCCTTTGAAGATGAAACCCATCATTACGGGTTTAGCCCACTGGGCATGTGTGAAGGGAGCGGGGCCACCTTGGTGCGCAGGTATTCCACTGGGTCTGGGCCCTCAGACCCCGGAGCCAGCCAGGGACCCCTGAAGCAGATCTGGAGCTGAGACGTGGTCACCTGAGTGATATTCATGCGGGCCCTTCAGGCACAGCCGGGGCACTGGAGCGTTACCTTTCTGAGAAATGGGTGGGATGACTTAAGCTTGGAAGCATGCGTGTGTGTGTGGGGAGGGGTCTGTCTGTTAGCAAAATATCTCCCAAAACACTGGATAGATTTTAGTGAAACTCTCAGTAAGTAACCACCTCTACAACTGATTCACCTTTGGAGCCCACCCAATTCAAGATGGCAGCCTCTGTGGACCAAACTGAGCCAACACATAAAGGATTACTGATGTTTGGAGTGGTAGTAGCTGAGAGTGATTCACCACACTTACTGTAAGCACTGACAGCTTGACAACATTATTTTAGATGTTGAGCTAATTTTGGCACATTTATATTACGTGTATTCAGAAATTATATATATATAATTTCTGAATACACGTAATTTCTGAATACTCACACACACACACATATATATGTATATATATGACATCTGGGGGCAATTTTAAGACAGAACACCTACATTTGGGGACAACTGGTGCATTTGGGGACCTAAGTTGAGTCCCCATTTGGTTTAAAAGCCATTGGTGGGTTTATTTAACCATATAATAATAATAATAATAATAATAAAGAGAATATTTTGCTTTAGACATTTAGTTCAGTTGTTGAACAGGATTTAGTTCCATAATGTAAAAAAGCTACTTGATAATATTCTGATGGACCTGGATGATCCAGAACAGGTAGTAATGAGATCTAAACAGCTTCTATTCTGTAAACATGAGGTTTTCAACAGAAAACTTGTTACTGTGAGAACCAGCTCCTGTCCGACAAACCTCCTCTTTGTCCCATGGCGGGCCTTGCTCTGCAGATAATAGAGTAAAAATGTGGCCTGAGGGGGGAAATAATTTGTTCCCAGATCTTTCAGATGGCAATATTTTCATTCGAGCCCAGGAGGGGATCTGTCCGGATTGCCAGCTTCTATTGTGCTCCGAGCAGGAGCACGAAAGTCTTGTCAATTAATTTTCCCTTTGTTCCAGACCAAAGAGCGCCGGAGCGCGTTCAATTATCAACCAATTAAGAGGTGTTTCCTTTTGTTTACAGGATCTGATTCCGTGCCTGTTCATATTGTTGGAGAAGAAAACTAAAGCAGGGTGATGAATTATTGGAATATTCTCCAACTTTGTTTTCTTCTGCACCCTTCACACAGAGGAGAAAGTGTTAGATTTGATGTAACAATGTGTCTTTTTTTAGGGGAAAAAATCAAGAGCTAGAATATTCAGACCAACCTGTTGTAAATTTATTTAAAGTTTCATTCATCCTTTGGAAGTGACAAACAGAAGTGTTTGTTTCTGGACAGGATCTGACATTTCTTCAGTCATGACAGGACTTTAGAAAAACCTACATTTAAGCAAGTTTTTAGGGTCTGAGACTATCAATAAAAAGCAAAAAGAAAACATTTTAAAGGACGTTTCAACATGAATTATCTCAAATAAAAAACGAGTGGCTTATAGAATATTTGTCACACTGATAATAAAAACTTTCTAAATCTCAATGATTTGACTCAAACAAGATCCTGTCTAAATAAAAGTTCAAGCTCTGAACTCAGTTTAATGGAAAAAAAAAATCTATTAGATATAAATTCTTCCTGGTTCCAATAAACTTGATTATTTAATATAAGAATATTTGAAGACTTGCAGTGAATTTAAAAGATTTCAGAATCAAATCACAAGAAGCAAAAAAGTGTTAAAAAAGAAAAAACAACAGAAATAGGCCCCTTTAAAGCAAATTTAAGGTAAGCATGAAATGGTTTTTAATCAATAAAATAAATATGTTTTCAGTAAAGTGGGAACTTTTAACAGATTTGTCATCTCTGCTTATTTTGACTATTAAAAATGATCTGAAAGCTTTAAGTCCAAGAGAGAATAATGTGATTTAAACAAGATTTTTAGGGTAAATAAATGGCTTTTATTAAAAAAAAATCCAGTTGAGTTTAAATAAAACAGTCCAGTTTTACATACATGTCACGTTTCTTCTTAGGAAAATAATTTCTGTACATTGATGTCTTCATTTGGAGACAAAAGTCCCTCCATATGAGCATAACTTATTAGAAACACTCAGGTTTGTGTCATTTGGTTGTTTTTTCACCACCAAACAGCAGCAGAGTGAAAATGAGCTGTTTTACTTCCAACATGAGGCCCCAGAAGCAGATTTTAGACTTCAGACCTCTGTCTCCTCCCGGGTATAGATGAGCTTATTGACACTGAAGTGATTGGAGATGTTGGAGATGTTCTGCTGCACTGAGCTGTAATAGTTCATCCTGTTGTCAGGGATTAAAGTGGGCGAGTAGGAGCCCAGTCCGGTGGTCTCCCTGCTCTGTGACGCCCCTGGGCCCTGCTGCTGCTGGAGGAGCTGGTGGTCCCGCTCCCCGATGCCCCCCAGCAGCGCGTTCACGCTGGACACGAAGCTGCCGAAACACGGGCTGTGCTCCGCGGAGGGAGGCGGCGACGACTTGGGCTCCGTGGAGGCCGGGGAGCCGTGCAGGCTGGCCGGGGAGGACAGCAGCTTATCCTCGGACTTCACCTGGGGGGCCGCGCCGCCCTCCGCCGCGCTCACGTCTGACCTCCTCTTCCTCTTGCGCCTGAAGTTCCCGTTATCAAACATCTTCTCACAGTTCGGGTCCAGAGTCCAGTAGTTCCCCTTACCTGGATGTGAATGAAATAAATAAATAAATATATTTTAATCTTTAGAGGTTGAGAAACTCGTTTCTTACATTTAAAAATAAATCTTAGATCTACTCACCAGGGTCATCTTCATCCCGCGCCACCTTCTTGAAGCAGTCGTTCAGAGACAAGTTGTGACGTATGGAGTTCTGCCATCCAGCTTTACTCTTCTTATAAAACGGAAAGTTGTCCGCGACGTACTGATAAATGTGACTCAGGGTCAGCTTCTTGTCCTGCGCGCTCTGGATGGCCATGGCGATGAGCGCGGAGTAGGAGTAAGGAGGTCGGACCATCTTGAAGAGCTCCTGCTGGCTGGATAAGGACAGCCAGCCCAGGTCCGCGCCCCCGAACCCGCTGGGGGGCGGCAGGTACTGCCTCTGGTTCGTCCCGTACCCGGACTGGAGACCGTAGGGCGAGCTGTGGTTGTTTCCAGGGAGGTAGGGGTTGGAGTTGATGCCCGCTCCGTTCAGCCACAGGTAGGGGTTCGAGGACGCGGGGGTGTAGTCTCCGAGGCCGTAGCTGGAGGAGGGAGCGGCCGGCGGCCTCTGTGGGTGCAGGTTCTGCTGGTAAACCCCGTAGTTGTCGCAGTAAACCGCCATGTCCAGGAGCTCCTGCGCGCTGTGGGGCTGGATGGGTCCGTTCTGGTGGTTGGACGTCGTCTGGTGTCCAAAAGTGTTCATAATCCACCCAGACCAGGTCCTAGAAGCCGAGATGGTCTCTGTGTCTGACTGTCCCTCAGGACTGAAGTGTCTCTCAGGAGCAGGAGGGGGAGTATTTATGGAGCCTCTCCAGGTAGCCTCATTGAGGAAACTTTTTGGAGCTGTGAGGTCACACCCCTCTCCTCCAGAGTCCGGGTCTCCGAACCGTCCTCTCATGACCTGCTGCTTCTGATTGGAACACTTTGATTGATTTTAATTGTATTAAATATACATTAAAGCAAGCTAGTGATGTTTTGGAAAATAAAATACTAACCGTGCGTAATTACGCACAGAAGCTGGCGTTTACCTGGATTAAAAAAGGCCAAAACTTAACTTTCTGTAGCACGGGCAATAATTAAAATATATATTTTATAAAAGTACCCGACTGGACTCACAGCTGAGCTCAAAATATTTATATAGTTTTTTTTCTTATTTTTTGTAACTTGGTCCATAAGTGGGATCGTGTCAAATCCAAACAAGTGCGCGTGTGTTTGTTTTTTTTTTTTTTTTTTCTTCCTTTTTTTTTCTTTTCCTTTGTTTGTTTCTTTTAAAAAGAACTTTGTTTGCAACAAACACTTCACAAGAGCCGCAGGTTAGTGTTAACAAGTGGACAGCTTCAGAGAAATAAAAGCCTCATGAGCATGACGTCATTTACATTTTACTAACCCGCTTTTAAAAAGGGAGAGAAAAATAATGTTAAAGAAACTCAGTTTTCATTTATTTCAACTTTTTTTATTAGACAAATATATATTTTTAAAGATTTCAATAAATTGTTCAACTTCATCACCCTCAATCCCAAAAAACAAACAAAACAAAACAACGATCACGTTAGGTCCAATATCGGACAGGGAGATACGCGTTTATTTCAAAATAAAGGTTTGAATAACTTTAAAATATAATTTTTGGTTGTGATCATACTTAAAACACATTGAATGATAAAATTATATTACATTTTCCAAAGAACAAATAAAACGTTTTTTTTTAAGAATTAAACTTTAAAACTCTTTCAGAATAAAATGAGTTGGGTCAGCAATTCAAAAAAGTGCCTGTATCAATTTATTTATAACACTTATGAATGTATTTTTTGAAAGATAACATTGATAATATATTGTAAAAAAGATTTCAACCTCTTGTTCATAAAATAAGATTCATTTTGGTTTTATTGAAAAGTTGACCTTAAATAATACGGGTTCAAACAAAACTGAATTTTATTTAAATTAATGAAAATAAGTTTGATCAGTTCAGTTAAAAAGAATCAGACTTAAAGAAATTAATAAAGATGAAATATGTTCTAAATGATTTGTGATTCAGCTCAGACATTTTAATTTACAAAAAACAACAACAAAAAAATGTCATCCTGAAAAATCTATAGAATTCTGTAAAACAAATTTTCACATCAACATTTTGAAATGGTCTCATGTTCTACACATGTTCTACATGCTCAAGGCTGTTTATTAAAAATCTTTTATTTTTTTCAGAATAAAAGTTAAATTTATTCACTGTAATTAGAAGGAAAACAAGTTATGGATTGTTAGAACCTCCTGAAAACACATCAACAAATCAGAAGAAGCACTTTTACAGAATTGTTGACAGAAATTCTCTCTTGTGTAAAACTGAAACATCTCCTGAGTGGCAGACATGATGTGGTCATTATTAGATAATATTTCCAAATCAGAGAAAATGCAGTTAACTTGTGTCCCAAACCTGCTGCCGGACCCCCCACCCCACTCATCGGAGAACATTCCTCCTCTCCATGACCTTGATGTAATTGTTTGGCTCCAAGGTGTTGTTCCAACCGCAGGCTGTACAGCAGCGGAGGGCAGGCAGCCCGGCGGGGGGCCGAGTGGTGGCATTTAACCCCCAGATGAAAACAACACAGCCTGTTAGGTGTGTGACCGGACCCTCTGAGAGTTTAATCACTCCTGACTGCTGATCAAACATCTGACTGAAAGAAAAAACAATGATTTTATAGCATTTTAACAGGACTTTTATTAATACAGCAGTTATCACTGTTAGGACACAGACAGAAATATTTATAGGATCAGTTCAGCTGCTGACTTGTTTGTGATAAATTATTTTTTTGACAGTTTGGAATTAGCATAAATAATTTAATTATGATAAAATACAGATTAGAATTATACAATTTTGTATTTGTTTTTGCGACACATCACATCAAGAGAAGGTCGGTTTACGCTTCCCAATAAGAAGGTTTTGGACCTGAGAGAAAGACTAAAGCTGCAAACTGACTCCAGAAGAAGTGTTCAACAAAGGATGGAAATATTACATTAGAGAAATAAGATGGTTTAAAACTCTAACTATAGTTTTAATAAAGCTGTAAGTTCTGGACCGTCCTTACAGCCTGGGCTCAAACCTGCAGCCTCAAGACTACAATACTGAGACCCTCAACCTGCTGCAGCCCCCTACTTATATTCATGTGTTTTACTAGAATTATAGTAAAGCATGTGGTCTACACAAAGACCCCTGGGGTAAATCAAGCTTGTTTTGTCTCCACAGTTTCAGCTGCAGCTCCACATCTCTTTACTGTTTGTTGCTCTGAAGTCATTACAAGACTATTAGACGCACTTAAGGCCAATAAAAATCATCAGAGGCTGAGATAAAGTCATTCATTTTGTCTGTGTAAACAGAATGACTCCATTAAGTGGCCAGAGGCTCGTACTTCTCAGCAGCTCCCCCCAGTGGTGGAAGAAAGGAAAACAGAGTGTCTGTGCTTCTCAATGGACCTGCAGCCTGATGATGCAACAAGAACAAATTAAAGCTGCTTGTCTGATTGAGTCATGCAAACCATTTAAGACACTTGAAGGATGTGAAACTCAGCATGCAGAGCTCACAGCACCCTTCATTTTGCACAAAATGGATTTTTGGGATTGAGAAGACAAATTCCTCAAGTCCAGGTATTAAATAAATAAATCCTGTTCTTTAAGAACAACAAACACGCCGTCCTTCACAGTTTCAGCTTCAGAAAACAAGTCACTTGTCTGGTTAATGTGAGCTACTCACTGGGATGGAACGGTAACTCTCGTTTGTTCAACGACCTTTTGACCCCACTGAAAAGAGGCCAGCAGCCTCCTGCTGCTATTTTTACTTCTTTCATTTGTTCAGGAAATCTTGCAGAAAACAGAGTATAATTTGACTTGTAGCAGAAATGACAATACATTTTTAATACCACACCAATTTGACAGTGAATTCAAAATAAACATTAAAAATCATTTAAAGTAAAACCAAAATGAAGCAATTATCTCAAGTATTTAAGACATTATGGATGTTTTTGTTTGAGTTGAGCTGAACCAATCAGGCCTTTGGGATCATTTCACCTTTTTAAATCTAGTTTTGCTCATAATTTCCTCATGTTTGCCATGAAATTTTAGGAAACGATCCACCTTCTGTCCCCCAGGAACCACCTTGCATGTTAAAAAACCACAAAATAAAATTACAAAATCCAGTAAAAGTAGCAGAAAATGTATAAAAATGATTGTACCAAACTACAACATCAAATCAGCTTGATGTAGCTTCAAAATCTATAAAATTAAAACAATTTCACAACCACCTCAACTAATGACAGCATGTGAAATATGTGAAAAAATAAATCATACTTTGACGTTTCAGATTCTAATAAAATTTGGAACAAGTTCTAGTTTAATACCACACTTTTTGTTATCATTCTTTGTTTTATGTCTTAGTTTTCTGATCTGTACACTGATTTTGATTATTACTTTATGACCTGTGCTGCTGACCTCTTGGTCAGGTAGATCTGGTTAAATAAAGGTGATTGATCTATATGTTAAATAAAGGTGATTGATCTATATGTTAATGGACCTATTTAAGGGGTCCCTGTGAAAAAGTCTGGTGATTTATCCATGTTGAATTTGACATCAGCAGAGTTTCTCAGAATATGTTGAAATAAAAAAGGAGTGATAATTAGTGACGTCACCCTCAGTGCAGCATTGAACAATCAGGTCACAGCGGTGGTGGCAGAAAATGGCAGCTTCTGATGAAGATATGTCAATAATCCTACATTTTATTGTTTAATCACAGCAAAGTAAACACTGGTTTACGGGCAGAACAAATGAAAAAAATACCTTTCAGGCTGTTTTCTGGCTTTGAAAGAAACATTGTGGAAATTCTAGTGAGATTATCTAATAAAATTAGCTGGTTTTCATCTGTGCTGCAGTTTTATGGTAAATAAATGAATGAATCAGGCTTACAGCAGGGGCGGGGCCACAGGAGCATTAGCCCCCTGACTGCCCCTGTCTTGTCACTCATCTGTCCTCTACATGAGTGATGATAATGGATGCAGTTCCATGTCTAAACACTAGAGGCACCAATGAGTCAAATAGGAAAGTCCAGCATGAATCAAGTTTACAGAAAAAGTCTTTCAACTGACAAATGATGGCTGGGTTTTCTCACATGTTGTGTGTTTGAGTGTATTTTATTTATGTACAGTAAAAATGTGGGTAAAACTGATAAGGAGAATATACTGGGCAAGCTTTTTTTAAATTTCAAGTGTTTGAATATGTGACTAGTTAAATGTATATATCTTACCAAAACCAGGTGTGTGGGTTCACTTTCCCTGCACCTCAGTGTCATGATTGACCAAAGATTGTCTCTTTGACAGATGCAGACTTCTAGCTCAATATGAGGCTCCAGGTTAACAGTTCTGCATGTTTGCATCATATTCATTCACAAAGCAAGGAGCTGGTGAAGACTTGAAGTTGTGTGAGATCAGGCTGCGCTGACAGCTTCCATCAGCTGAGGGCAGCATCGTTCCAGACCTGACAGCTCCAGCATCCCCTGAATAAACCAAAACACATCCATCAGCTGCTCCGTGAAGCTCTCTGGGAGAGGAAATCTATCAAACCCCAGCATGTGATCCGGGTGTATTGATTTTAATCACACAGAACTCAAGAAATGCAGAAACGTCAGAATTTAAAGAGACAGTGAAAGAACGGGGAAAATGTTTCATCGTCAGGAAGTTTTATTCCCTGTTTTTTCACCACTACAGCTCAGTAACAATTATTCCATCAAGTATTAAAACAATATCTGCAATGAAAAGTTTAAAGACAGACCTGTAAAGTTCAGCTTTGTGCTCTCTTGAGGCTAATCTGGTCATTTATTTGAAGTCAATAATGATAATGCACACAGCAGGAGGTAAAAGTGGAGGTGTGAGATCAAAAGCACTGAGTTACAAAGATGTAATTACACAGTTCAAATCAATAATCCTCTGCTGGTTCAACATGCCTCTGGCACTTACCAGTTATTTCCATGTAAAGCTGGGATTTCTGCCTCCTCATCAAACCTCTCCTCCACCCCCGATCTCTAGGTATGTTTCCTAGCAACACGACCGTCTGACTGCCTGGGAAAACCCAGCGCCTCGTAATAGCCTCGGCCAACACAGATCAACGCCACTTGGCTGCCCGCCCCTCCACCTAAAAGAAAGAAAAAAAAAAAAAGTACATTTGGCATTAATGCAGCACAAAAAATCTCATCATCACTAATGGGTTTGGATTAAAAAGCCCCATCAGGTTCTTTATTAAAGCTGCCTGTGGCGTCTCGGTGAGAGAGATGGAGCTTCTGTTTGAAGTTTGTCAAGTTGGTAACAGTGCAGAAAACCAGCGTTAAAGAGTTCAGTCAAAGATTGGTCTCATAGCTGCCAGTGCAGGTGTTTACAATCTGTCCAAAGATGAAAAACAGGCTCAGGTGTTTGCCTTTTTAAAAATCAAAAACAGAGATGCTGCTCATTTTCTTCAAATAACCAAAATTTGTTGAGTTTATTAATAAAGAAAAAGAGGATAGACAACAAATAAACTCAATGATTTTTACCAATAAAACATCTTTACAGTCAGATATAACATGTCTATTGGTTGTAAGTTACAGTATATAAATCTGTACACTGGTAAAAACAAACTGTGGCCATTAAAGTATCCACTGTTAAAAAACTGATATTAAAATGATTTTCAGTTAATTCACTGTTTTTGATTTGTTTTTATATTATAAACAGTTTGATTTTACCAACAACTAATCAACTAACAGTTATCACTGTCTGAGCTTGTGTTTACAGTAGTACTAAAATAGTTTGTCTAAAAGTAAAAAACAACATGAGATGAAGATAATCTGCAACCAATAAATCATGTGTGTCAAACTCAAGGTCCGCGGGCCAAATGTGGCCAACCACAGCATTTTATGTGACCCACAAGAGCTTCATCAATGTATTGTCTTGAAATAAGCTTGAAATATGGATATTTGCTTTTTGGTCTGGGAGTGGTAACATTTAACGTTACTAAAGATATCATTAATTAAAAAAAAAAAAAAATTAATAAATTAAATCAAATAAAAGTTGTTTTTTGACTACCTGTCAGTCAGGAACTGTCAGAATGTCACCCTATTCGATGCCCTGCTTGTACCTGAGTAATTGTACTTTTACTTGAGTCGATTATTTTAGCACTTTTTCCACCTCTGAGCTCAGTTATTAGCAGTGCTCAGACATGGTAAAGTGGTAAATTAGGTAATAAAACAAATGTCTCTTATGAATGAGATCCTGGATCTCATTAAGACTACATATATAAATATTATATAATATAATATAACGGCCACATAAAATAAAAAAATTAAAACAATGACAACTGGTCCTTTTTCCACAGTTAAAATGAGTTTGAAGCTCCAGTTATAACTGCTTATAATCTACATTATAAAAAGAAGAGAATGAGTAAAATAACAGCTCAGTTTCTCAAACAAATCCTGCAGGTAAAACAGCTTTTTTTATGTGAACATCCAGTTCTGGTTTCAATTAAAGAACGGAGCAGCTGAGAGATGTTCCTGCAGTGAGACAACAAAAGAGTTCCTTCCTTCACACGAGTCGTGTTTGCTCTGTCACCGAACACGATTCTTTCAGTCAGTTTATTGAAGCGACAACTCAGCCTGATGGTTCCTGTAGAACAGGATTGTGACACAGTTACACACGACACTTCCCCGTTACACTGACATCTATGGGTGTTTGTCATGAGGCAGCTCCATTTGTACAGCAAGAAGATGCAGATGGAATTTATTCATCCTATTTCAGTCACTTTATGTGGCATCATCAAGGTCATTTGAAAGAAAATGATTATTTTATTTCATTTGAAGGTGTGTGGGCTCATCTGTGGCAAATCAGCCAATTCAGTTCACCCCTTTCAGAATAAAAAGCATTCGAGTTTGCATTTTTTAAGTTAGTCAAACAAAAATAACAATTACTTTCTCTACCATATTTGACAGTTTTTATATTTAAGTATTGTTAAATGTCATTTGTTTTTGACTCTCCTAATTTAAACTTTAGCTGCTAAAGATGCTAAAGATGCTAAAGATGCTAAAGATGCTACATGAAACACACGCCTGCCTGATGCGTCACTGCTTGTAACAGGAGATTGAAAGGTTTTATTTAGTTCTGGATAAATAGAATGAAAATGGAAGTTTCAGAACATCCTTTAGCTGATGCTAAAGTTAAATAAAAAAAAACAAATCCCCTAAATGAGAAGTTTGCAGATTAGCAGAACTGCTTCCATCACTGATTACTGACATGTTATTTTATCCTGTATGTGAAACTATAGTATGAATGTATTTAATAACTGTGTGTGAATAAGATTTATGATTTGTTTTTCAGTTTATTCTGTCCTAAAATGACCTCTGTTGTGAACTGGTGATATATAAACTGCATTATTACTGTTGTTAACTTAACATTAAACCATTATAACAGAGATTATTATTTAGTTTTGTCCTAAAACATGAGTAGAAATGTTAAAAGGCAGCTATCTAAAGTCCATTATGAAAACTTGTTGCTGGTTCACATTTGGTAGAAAGAAAAAAAAACACAACCCATAAAAATACCACTGTCTCTGGTGATAATTTATGAAAATCACGTTGTTTTTCATCACGTGAAAAAGACATTTAAAGAGAAACACAATTTCTGCCTCCCGGCAAATGACAGCACGTCATAAAAGAAGGGGAAACATCCACACATTATTCCTTCCTGAAATGACAAATGAGATGGCCATATAGTGCATTGTAAATACATTTCTCCTGGAGAGAAGGAGCTAGTCCATGCTGGAGCTCTCCTGCAACAAAGCCTGTGGAAATCCTCTCAATTAAGCCTTGCTTTCCCCCCACGCCTGTACTTTGAAGGAGGGAGAGAGGCTGAAGCATAATGGCTGAGCACAAATCACACAGAGCCTATTGAAAAAGCTGCCAGTTAGCGGTGTAATATTACCAGTGCTGAAATGCTTCACCCTTTATCCCTTTTTCAATTGCAGGGCCAGATACTGAGAGCACAGTGGGTTTTCTTCATAAGTGAATTATAACGCTGATGAAACTTTTTATTCCTCCTTCAAAAAGCGGCGTGAACGAACAAATCACTGAAACGCAATAAGGCAGCTAAACTGAGTCTTCAGACCGTCTTTTTAAACTTGATGTTTTATTGGTTTGAACTTTAAATGGCTGAAAACTTAACGCAGTTTGGAGACCCATCAACTGTAAACTCTCTGACCTCAGAGTGGGAAACAGAAATGGACACGTGGACTAAAGATGGTTTATATAGAGGCAGCAGTTTGAAGCACTCATCTGTAGGAAATTACAGCTGATGCAAAATGTTCCACATTCTCATATAAACAAATTATCTATTATAATCTGTGATATTCTAGTCTTAACTCTGTTTTCTCAAATACTCTTCAGGTAAAAAGGATCACAGTTTTGACATCATTTTGATGTTTAAGTCTAAAAATAAAGTCGAGTTTTTTGTTGAACAAATGTTTCAGAAAATCATCTTGACCTTAATCTTATAATTAATCTTATAATTAGCAGAACAAGTTTCAGTGTTTTCCTGCTTTACCACGAACACGTGACGACAGTTTGTGCTGCAGGAATGTTCTGTTCAACACTTGAACCCCAGCATAAAGAGAATTACATCAGTTTTTGGTTGAATTATTTAGTTTATTTGCAGCTAAACTGTTGCATGTTTTCAGCGGTGACCGAAATTATGCATGAGACACTTTTAAATCTAACAAAACAGGTTCACAGAGACTAGAAGCTACAAGTGGTCTCCTATGGCAGCTCTTCCCCAGAAAAACAAAACAAAAAAAACGTCACTCAGTGTTCCTAATTGGGACGAGAAGAGCTTTAAAAAGCCAAATGTTGTGGAGATAAAAACACCTTCAGAACAACAGAGGCTACAGTTGGAGCATTTTTTCCTCCAGGCAGACACCCACTCAGAAAGTGTCAGCAGAACAGGAGAGTCTGAGCCAGCTGAAGGGGGCAAACACTTCAACAAAAAAAAAAAAAAGGTCCCACAAGCTGGATTTTTTATTTTACTTTGTGTGTGACACAGACAACAAGGCCTGTGTGCACTTACCAGAGACCCACAGGTGGTTGAGGGAAAATCACGGCACATCGGAGCAATTTTCCTGCAGCTCTGAGGCACGAGAGTTAAAATGACAGCTGGAAACAGAAGACGAAACTCCCAAAGTACAGATTCTTATAATAAGTTCTGTTGTCATTCAATAGTGAAGCTTTCCTCCTACAGGTTTCCTTTAAACATTTAGTTTACATTTACACCTAATATCATGGAAAAACCACATTAGATCCATTTTGTTGTGCACTTATAGGAGCCAAACAAGGTCTGGATTTACCAACTATAATGTGGTGGTCTTCATTCTCCTCTGGCTCCAACATGGAAAACAAGATGGACAAGTCTCTGGGTTCCTGCAGGTTTTAACAAGTCAAATTTAAGACTTTTTAACGATCCGGGGGAACCCTGAGTCATAAACCCCTCTATCAAACTGGAGGGGACCGCTTTGGAAGCTGAAGGGGGGCGGGCTGTGAAGCTCCTCATTTGGATTTAAAGAGACAGCCTCAAAACGAGTTAATCAGAGACACACCTCAAAAAAAGGGGTGAAAGAGGGGCTTGTGGAGTTACAACAATCAGACCAAATCATTGTTGTTCTGCTTTCTATAGAGCCCAACTGAAGGATTGAAATGTGAAAAAGAAGCATTTAAAAGCAGAATAGGTCTCCTTTAAGGCTTTTGCTGTAAATGCAAAATCAAAATGGAATAAAAAAACTGAAGTTATTTTTATTAAATGTTCATTGGCTTCATTGTGAGAGGAAACACAGAGTTAAAGTACATTTTAAAAGCAGATTGCATAAAGCTTGTTTCTCTGTGGGTTCAAGCGTTCTGCTCTGAACATACTGTATTTTTGTAATTCCTTGGTCCTGATAAAACGTTTCTCCTACGCGCCGACAATGAAGAGGCTGCTGTGATGTCTGTCAATCAAACAGGCAGGAAGCACTGTTACTGTGCTCATAAAAAACACAGATTCTTTTTTCTTTTGTACCTTTTCCACCCTGGAAGCAGACGGAACAAGAAAGACATTCTGCAGACAGTTTTTTAAATACATACATTTTAAAGTTTATTCAAAAAGTCATATCAGTAGTGAACTGGTAACAGTCAATATTGTTGAATTCCAAGGTTACAGCATGAAAGGACAAGTTAGTCAGATGTACACTCCAAATGTAAAGTTCTCTAAAATCATTCCTCACTTCAAACCTACGGGCCCTTTTTCTTTTTTGTTTCATATAAATGCCACTTCATCTAATGATGCGTTAATACAAACAAGTCATGGTCAAACTGTAGAAAAACACCTGAAATAAAATCATATATACATACCTCTGTACATGATGGGAATCTGAATAAAAAGACAGGTGGGTAATGATTTAATGAATCGTCCGGCTCAGGATTAAAAAGCTGGAGGCTGTGGACGACGTCGACAAACAAAAAGAAGAACTGAAAGCGTTAAAGATGATAAGAGGGGGTGGGCTGCGGTGAGGTATTCATCTTGTCAAGCTGGGACAGGGAGCCAGGAACGTGTGGGTGAAAACAACTCTTTTGTCTTCTGCAGGAATGTTTACTGTCCATGTTGGTTTGGTTTGGTTTGGTCCTGCTGTCACTGTCTTTGTTTACTGTACAATTCCTGAATCGATGGACACCTGCTTCCTGGTGGTCTTGGGAGGAGGTGGAGGAGGGGTCTTGCTTGGAAGAGGAGGTGGAATGTGCTGCAAAAAGACAAAACAAAAGATCATTTAAAGATCGTATTTTATAATAACTTAACGTTCCACTGAAACCCTAAAAACAAAAGATTAAAATCTGCAATCAAATAAACTGAGGGGTCTTTTATTGTGAAGGTGGTGGGGCTGGTTTTATTTTATTATCGCCTGGCTTCAAAGAATGACTTTAATGAAACTCTGAAAGTAATCATTGTATGGGCATCTATAAATAATTACCTTTTGGAGTCAAGGCCATTCATGATAGCCCCCCCAGCTGAGCAACGTTTGGAATGTAGAAACCCTGGATTAGAAAATATGACCTGACTTTTAAATGCAAAATAAATCATTTTCTATAAAACCAGCCAAATAAGACAGGTTTACAGCTGATTGTTTAAAAAAAAAACTGTGCTGATGATGATGTTAGAGTCCCAGACAGGAAAAAACCAACAACAACCCGACTGAAAGATAAATGACAACATTGTCACTTCATCCATCACTGCATTTAGCCTGAAAAACAACTTATCAGCTCAGCTCAGTGTCAGACTGTGTGCAGACACTTCAAACATTACTGTACTTATTGTACTTAACACCATCAGAGTCACAAAACCACATCTGACAAGTTGTAGAGCTCTGACATGTGTCACAGAGCTCAGTCTGACACGTGTCACAGAGCTCAGTCTGACACGTGTCACAGAGCTCAGTCTGACACGTGTCACAGAGCTCAGTCTGACACGTGTC
>JARVGW010000247.1:12856198-12882991 GCA_031762495.1 Anablepsoides rubrolineatus | reverse complement strand
ACACGTGTCGTAGAGCTCAGTCTGACACGTGTCACAGAGCTCAGTCTGACACATGTCACAGAGCTCAGTCTGACACGTGTCACAGAGCTCAGTCTGACACGTGTCGTAGAGCTCAGTCTGACACGTGTCGTAGAGCTCAGTCTGACACGTGTCACAGAGCTCAGTCTGACACGTGTCGTAGAGCTCAGTCTGACACGTGTCACAGAGCTCAGTCTGACACGTGTCACACAAATAAGACTTGAGGTGGTTGAGCAGAATGGATTCAACTTTCAGATGAACATCAAGATGGCGAGGAGTTGTTGAACCTTGCTGATGGTGGTAGGCACTGCAGCTTGGACCCTTCTAGTTGGCATTTTCTTATAACCCAAAGGGGGGCTTGGCAGAAAAATTTATAAACCAGTGGAGGTAGTTTTATATATTTATTCAGACCTTAATGCTTCAGAAGACAAACGTCTTTAAGCATGACTGTTTTCTGCTGCTCGTCTTTCTTTTCTTCTTTAGCATGATACATTTATGTGAGTAGATTTCCACAAACAAGACACAGATTTGCTCTTTCTTCTCTTTCTTACGGTGGTTTTCCATCGATTGCATGAAGAGCCAGAATATGCATGACTTTGTAGAATTTGGTTTTAGATGTTTTCTACTAGAGATAAATAAAAAAGAGAAAATCCTTCTTTTCCCTTCCTGCATATCTGTCACAACAGAGACAAGAGACGAGGTGTAATGCTCATCAATACCCTCAGCTCAGCCTCCATAAAGAATTATAAATGAAGAGTGGCAGTAACTCTGTCTCCGAACATGTGCTCCCTCTGCTTTACTGTCACTTTTTTGCCCCGGCTCTGTTTTACTACCTGTCTGTTGGTCTGGCTGGTTTTTACTGCCTGTCCATGACGGCGGATAAATAAGATTAGTTAACTGAGAGGCGAGGTGAGACGAGAGGATGGCCTGAGAAGAAGCCGGCGAGCGTGGAGAGACGAGCTGCTGATTAACAGCTGGAGAGCTTCTGATGAATGTGAGAGGTAAAGTAATCATCCAATCAATCAGGTCTGAGCACCGGGCCGGCTGGCAGGGGGAGTATAAATAACAGCAGGGTGGACAGGCAGGTACAGGCTGCTAACTGACTGATGCATCCACTTCTCTGTGACACATTACAAAGCTGCTAAAAAAAGTCATTACATTACAAAAACCTGCCCACATTAGGACCGGATGTACAAGAGTGAAGGAATTGTGGAGAAGGTTGACCTAAATGTCAAGTGTGAGAAGCTTGTTTCATTACA
The DNA here is from genome assembly GCA_031762495.1 of Anablepsoides rubrolineatus. NCBI lineage: Eukaryota > Metazoa > Chordata > Actinopteri > Cyprinodontiformes > Rivulidae > Anablepsoides > Anablepsoides rubrolineatus. The sequence continues at coordinate 12,881,714 of JARVGW010000247.1, read as the reverse complement.
AGTGGCACGCATCATTAAGGAGTTACTCTCAGCCCTAATTAAAACACCTACTCTTTGATGTGGTGGGGGCGGCGGGGGCGTCGAGGGACTCGTCAAGTCTTGATTGTCGAACAGGTTGCCGTAATCCGACGTGATGCCTTTCACCGGCAGCGGAGGGGGGATTTCCCCCTTGTCAGGGCAGCCCATCCCATTCAGCTCCAGATCTGTGCAGAAAAGACACTCATCAGCTCACATTTATCAATGTTTCTGTAACTGCAGGACTCTAAGCCAGAGGATGCCACAAACACAACTTCTGACAACATTTCTGTAACTGAAACTAACTAAAAACAAAACAAAAAACAAAGAAATCAACAGAGTAAGGCCTGTACAACTAGTTCTGATAAATTGATCTTAAAGCAGCTGTGGTTAGGATTACAGATGAGTGCTTATAAAGCATTCACACTATACACATCCATTTTTCTGCAACACATATTCTTTCACAATTTTTGTGTTATTTCAACAAAAAATACATGAAAACTTTCAGCTTCTTCAGGACATTCAAGCTTCAAGGTACTTCTGCAATTTATACTTTCTGAGGTTTTTAGCTTTTTCTGCCATTTTGTTTCTTATTGAAAATGAATTGAGCTGTAATACCCTTAAACAAGTTATTACTGTACACCCTAACCTGTACACATTTTGTTCTGGTTCTGCTTTTTTAACATCTTCATGCAAAAGTTAAGTTTCCTTTAGCTTCTTTTTTTTCTGCTAATTTTACTTTTTCTCTGTTTTTCTGCCATCTGTCTACTCTTCTCAGCTATTCTTCTGCTAATTTCATCTTTTTTTCCTAATTTCAGCTGTTTTTTTTTCAATTTTAGCTACTTTTTATTTATTTTAACATTTTTTAGCTCATTTCTGATTCTTCTTAGCTAAATAATTTTTTGGGGAAATTTCAGCCCATTATATATTTTATATATAAAATCTATATTTAGCAATGTGCTCTTTCTGCTTTCTCTACATCAACTTTTCTGCTAATTTCAGCTTTATTGGTTATTTTACAACAAATCACTTTTTTCTCCAGTAAAAATCTTCCAGAATTAATTTCTGCAGAAAATGCCAATTCTCTACTTTTTATGTTTGTTCCAACCAAAGAGGCTTCAGTGCAAAACTAGAGGTGGTTCTTTCAAAATAATAAAGTAAAGAACTTGTTTGGTTTTATAACTCAGATCATTATGTCACATTAAACGTCTCTTCCACTAAATGACTGATGTTCTCTCTGATGCATTTTGTAGATAATCACAGCAAAGATATGTTATCTTTATAGATCAGCATTGTTGCTTAAGCCTCATCTCCATGAACTCAGTTCTGCTCGATTCACTTTGGGTCGGGTCGGTTCTGCTCAGTGTGTGTGCGTCTCCACACAGTGTGTCCCTCACTCTGTGGATGTGAATGTGGGCAGAAAGTCTGCAGCAAAAAATTTAAAAAAGCTGTTGCAGTCCTGGTTTCAAACCTTTGTTTGCTGGCAACAAATTATTATGTTTGTTTATTTTATTCAACAGTTTCATGGTCCACGCTGACATAAAAAATATACACATACATATTAAAAGAAATTATGCTCTGCTTAGAATACAGTTTTGAAATCTGTGAACAAAAAAATAGGCTGTGATTTTTAAAAATCATCTGCTCACGACTCACTGCTCACAAACATTCAGAATTCAGTGAGACAACAACAGAAACTTTGCCTGTTTTTTTTTTTTTTAATTTTAGTCACCAACTCATCCCAACCAGTGAAATATGACCTGAAGTCTGGTTTTAGTTCAACACATTCAGTAAAAACCAAACATCTTGCTGAAGACCTGAGCAGTTCTAAAAGTTAAACCTGTGCTTTACAGTGAGCTCCAGCTTGTCTCTATAAAAGGTTAAGTTCTTACTAGAACCAGTGTGAAGGCTCAAGGAGCTTTTGTTCCTCGGTGCAATGGGCGGGGGTCCTTGTATGGGGGAGGAGTGGTTGATGGATGCAGAAGAATGTGCAGGAGACACGGAGAGACGACGATCTACAGCCATCTGGTTGAGAACTTGACTCTTTGGTCTTTGAGGTCGCAGGGGGCTGATCTGTGGGCTCACGTGAAGAGAAAAGAAAAGATTGAAGTCATTGAAATGATTCAAGTCAATATAAAAAAAGAAACATTTTCTGTGCTGGAAATAAGTTCAGACTCTGATGAAATAGGAGAAAATTAGTTTCACATCTCCTCTGGGCTTGTTGTGTGTGTGTGTGTGTGTGGGTATTCACACATATTAAAACAGCTATTTGTATTCCTAAAGGAGAAAGCCATTTGGATAAATGTGCTTGTCACGTTGCAGTATTTGTGATTGCAAATAATTGTTTGCATGCATGGCCGTGTTTCCCTCACTTTATTATGGCTGAAATTTGAATATGAAAAGATATGTCCTCAGGTGCTATTCCACACTGGAGGCAACATTAACAAACTAGTTTGTAATTGGCCAAACTCAAACACAGGCCATGAGGGAGACACTGAAAAACAGCAGTCTCCACTGAGGCGAGTCATTTTCCCCCAAAACCTAAAAGAGTAATTGATATTGAGGTTGGGGGACGAGGAAAAAACAAAGAAAGAAACGTGTTTTGATGTTTGTGTTGGAGATTAAAAAGTAAATAAAAGTCAGAAAGTCTGCAGTTCTCCTCTCCTGACCCTTGAGGCATGAGACCCCCCCTCATGAGTCAGACGGCTCCACCACTGCCAGGGGGCTCCCTTCAATCCCATTCCTGCCCTTATCTTTATGCTGTGAGTGGAGGAGCATTCCCACTGGGCATGCAGAGCACGCTCATACCTCTCTGATATAATGGACAGCAGTGGTGAGGCGGGACGTGAGCGCAGCAGACAGAGTGGGAGATAAAGACCCCTCCAACACACAAAAAAAGGAGAAAACTTGAGGATCAGAGAGGAGAGAAACTAAAACATGTGAGAGAAGCAGCAGACTTTCTATAAAGAGAATATTTACATTTCTTCATTAGTTTATACACTGTGACTCACTCACATTAATATCTTCCTGACTCTGTTATTAAATAATGCTTTCATCAAGTATTAGAACTTGTTCAGGATCAGTAAAGAAGCAGGAAACACAGCAAATATATAAACAATAAATCAAGTCAACACTACCGTCTCTGAGAGTATGACTGCTTCAGTGGGCTGCAGACTGATCTCATGTGTCTTCAGTTCTTTGTCAAAGATCTCCTGATGTTTACTGTTCCTCTTCTCCTTCCTCTTCTCCTTACGCTCCTTTTCAGGTTCGTCCCGGTCCAGTTTGTCCTGAGACTTGGTGTGTAGCTTTTTAGGTAGGAGAGTCTCTAAGTTAAAACTGAAGAGAGAAAAAATAAAAAAAATAAATAAAAAATAAATAAATAAAGCACCAGACTGGATTTGAATTTCAATTTTCACTCAAATTAAATGAACTGTTGTAGCCTGATTTTGCATTTTTTTAAGTCAACTCAGACTTTTAATGTTGACAAATCTCATTATTTTTACTCTGATAAATGTTTATTTGTAACTGCAATGTAATGTATGAACAGCTGGGGGCAGAATCACTTCTATTGTCTGCAGTTTTCTTTACAAAAGAAGAAGAATGTTTCTCACAGCCTGAAAACCACAGAAGCAGCAAATCAAAAAGCTAAAATAACAGAAAGTTGATCCTGGTAAAGAGGAAAAAAAACAAGTTGGTTACATTTGACCAAAAATCAGTTAGCTATAATCAGCTATCACTTATGTTAACACTTCATATTAATTAAATTATCCCTTGTTTTGATGGCACTGAAGTCTTATGATGTTTGAACTGCAACATCCAGCAAGATCTCAATCAGGATGGATTTTATTTTTTGACTTTTATGTACTTGAATATCACTTGAACTCAAGTTATTCTTCTGTTATTTTGGACTTACAAAGCTGCAGGGCAGGTTAACAGCCAGATATTTTGACTTATTTGTACCATAGCTGTTTGTTTAAAAGACTATTTGCAGGTTAATATTATATAGTTTCATTTTTATTACGTTTACATGTTAAAATACATCTGAGTAAGTGATTAAGTTTGAGTTTAAATGTAAATACTTCATGAGTCATCATTTTAAATTGCTATGGGAACTTGTGTTAAGGTAGAGAGTGGATAACAAGGTGATATTCTCAGGTATGATGAGCAGGTGAGATGAGATGTGAACTGCAGCTGCACCCAGAGGAACCAGAGATGGACGAAGCCCTGATAAATACTGCATATTTGATGTTGTTTCTGTGAACCATGAGTTACCTGTCTGAGCCAGGTCTGGAGGGGGAGTTGTCTGAGGAGATGGAGGTGACTGAAGCGACTGACAGAGGCCTTTGGGAGGAGGGCATGGTGAAGGAGCGCACCATGGAGGGAGGACGAGACCCCCGTCGTTCGTCTGCTGTCGACTGATAACACAAGGACAAAAAGAATTCAGCTTAAAAGTTCATTATTTTGGAAAGACTAGCTAACGAGCAGTGATTATTCTTTTTAACATAAAGATACATAGAAAATAAAAACAGTGATGATTTCTGTTAGAACCTGCAGCTGACTAGATCTGCTAAAAACCCTTAAGAATGACTCATTTTTTCATACAAAACCTAAAAGTCTAATAGGATAAGCTTATTATCAGACCCTGGAAAGAAATGGTTTCTTTTTTATTTGAAAGGTCACCACCCTGTTCCTTTTAACTGAGCGAGCTCCCCTTTACCACAGGCAAAGTGAGAGGAAACGCTTGGTCAAGCAACAATTAAACCTGTAAAAAAAAGAAAAGCAGCAGCAGCAGCAGACAAGCACAAAGCTCTCACCAGAGTCTTCACCCCGTACTGCTTCTCCACCTTCTCTCGCAGCTGTTTGAAGCAGGCCTCCAAGCGGTCGTGGAAAGGCCTGAGCGCCTCGGTGACCTTCTCACCGTGGATGCGAACGCCTTCGGTGAGATGTGGGATCTGGTGGGACAAGACAGCAGCGTCCGATAAGTTTTAATGACTGCGTATATTCTTCAGGCCTTATCACAACACGCAGCGAGCACGCATCACTTTGAGTGTAGGAACAGAGAGCGAGTGTCAGCAGGATATGTTAGAGATCCCTGTTGCCATGACGCTCCCCTCCCCTCCACAGAGATCGCCACATGTATATCAAAAAACAACAAAAAGAGAGAAAAAAAAGTTCAGAACGACTGCATCTATAGTCATGAAGAAGCTGTGATGGATGCTCTCTCCACCGCTGACGCACATCATGACGCAGTGAGCCTTTTCATGTTCACCTCTCATGATGTAGGAAGCTGGTGAGTAACAGAATCTCAGCAGAACCACAGGTACAGACAGAGTCAGGCTGCTGAAAGCTGGTAATTAGGAAACCCCTGGTGGTACAGACAGTGTCAGCAAGCTTTGCTGACTAAATCTGGAAGAATCATCCCTCAGCTACTGAGCAGCTCTGCTGTGAGGAATCACAGGTAGAGTTGTTTTTATTTTGTGATATATCTTTTTATGGTGTTCTGTTTTGTGTGCCACATGACATCTTAGGTTGTGATAAAACAAAACACTGTTTCTCTTCCTAATAACAAAGCTAAATGATGTAAGAAATGCTGTTCATTGTAGAAAAAAAGGCCTGAAAACAACTTGGTAAAGACAATAAATAGAACCCAAAACAGAGAGAATTGTTCAACGTCTCTAAACTAATCACAGAAATGTAAATTATTAAACTGATTAAGCAGATTTATTGAAGAGGGGATGTGTGGAAAAGTTATGAACAAGTTATATCTTACCTAAGTTCAGGGGGTCTGCAATCCTGCATGTTGTAGGGGTTTCTCTGCTCTAACACACCTGATTTAAATTAATGATTAACACACATCAACAGAACCTGACAAGTTAGTTCAATCACTGAATCAGGTGTGTTGGAGCAAATAAACACGTTAAATATCCAGGGTAATGCCAACCCCTGGACTAGACAGATAAGCTCATGGCCATCCTTAACTTCATACATGATTATTAACTTCACAACACAGAGCAGCCTCATAAAATCAGTGCCCTGTGTCCACACTTCACCTGGAACACAGCATTTCCATCTGTTTACTAGCTGACAACCGCTAACTGCTTAGCTCTCGCTTTTTTTTGTGTTTTTACCACATTAAGATGCCACATCTTTTAAGACTTCTTCCAAAAAACCCAAGCAGAAGAAGGTTCTCAAGACGTTCCAGGAGAAGGTTACTTCAGTTACTTTGTTTTGCTGGACACTCAATATTATTCATTTTGGTGAGTCCCCATCCATTTTATTGTATTTTTATTGAACTAAATTTTAATCTATACAGTATATTTTATGTGTTAGGAGCATATTTAGGATTTAAGTTGTAAAAATATGCATTTATAGGACTTTTTGCAGTTTTTTTTTTTCAGAATTCCCGTGTACGAAAAGCATGTTCAATAAATTGGAAGTCGGACTAAGTTTGCAGAAACGCAGTTGATTCTCTTCTAAAAAGGTTTATTCAAAAATCTGATTGAAATAAGGTCCACAGATGCCAGCAGCAGGCCTTGGCCTCATCAAAACCAAAACAACAACGACTCCTCTCTATTAGCCAGCATCTGTCCCAGGTTTATCCAAGACGTATCATCCATAAAGTCCTGGTCACACCCCTGGAGGCGGTACCTTTTATGTCAGCCAATAAAATTGTAAAACAAACTACTTATGCAGACAGAAGGGCCTCATATTGATAAGACACACTGACTCTGTTTAACTGAAAATACAAGACTTAACTTAAATTCAGTTAGTTACTAAATTTACTGTGAGAACATAACCCCTGTGAAAATCAATACTTATTTGTAAGTATTTTTACTATTTGAGCAATTCCAGCAGGGATATTTTATTACTTCTTACAAAATAAACATATAATATAAAGCTGACCAAAGTGCCAAAGTCTAAAAAAAGTAAATCACATAAAGGTTTTGTTGAAAAGGACCCCCTTTGCTCCTGGTCCCACTCAGATTAGCTGCTAGTTTTTTATCCAAACTAAGTTTGTTTAAAGAGTCACCTACAACAGGTGAGATCTTAATCGTTAATGAGCTTTCCACAGACCCCCGCTTCAAAAGATTTGAACTACTCCTTTAACTTCAGAGCACATTTTGTACAGCAGCTTTTACGGTTAACAAAGTCACCTAAACTCTGAGCAAATGGAACAAAGAGTCTGTGTGAAGTATCCGGCAGGTGGGCTCAAAGGTTCTTCAAGCCTTTCTTCTTTTTCTCTGAGGACAAACTCCTCATTTACACCAGACTCTGCTTCACTCAGCTGGCACCCAGCACCTTTTCACTTTAGTGATGCAACGTTGTGTAATAACCTCAAAGAGCCCATGTTTCATTTAGACGTGCATCCATACAAGGAAACACAGTGTATCTGTGGTGTTTCTTCAGCTTCTTGTTGGTGTAACTCTGCACTAAAAGCATCCTGGAGCAGACATCAGAGCAGATGAAATCCAATGAGACTAACTGTGCCGTGCTTCACAAAACCAAAGCTCTGGCAGAGAAAGATAAATGACAGGAGGCTACACGCGCTGTCCACGGATTTCCCCTGATATTGAACGCCTTCATCACCACCGCTGCCAGGACTTTGTGAAGGAGAAAAGAAATGGAGAAGAGGAGACCTCAGATAAAAATAAAAAAGAGAGAGAAATAAAAGAAAGGAGAAACAGAGGAGACGCGAGGTAAGAGTGGGAGAGAAACTGGGGGGAGAGAGGAGGTAGAAGCGTAGAGTGAGATGAAAACAAAACTGTGAGAGTGAAAGCTGAGGCAAGATTCACGTCTCCCAGGATACCCACATCTTTTTATAGACCTTCGGATGATTGAGTGAGCCTGAGTGGTGGCATGGCAACAGAGTTCTGCTCGGTGGCTGAGCGGAGATAAGCTCTTTGTGTGCCACACGTGGGCTCAAGGCCAGCACAAACAGACATTTGCATTTTTAATTGAGCGCAAAAACTTTTCAGGACCCTTCAACTCTGGTCCAACAGCTTGAACATCAACGTGATTTTAATGATGAGGGGCATCAACAGAATAAAGTTAAGTTAGATGTGAGAAAATGGAGAACTGCTGCTGGACTTATAATAAAAAAGTTCAATGCATTCTGACAAGGATAATTCAGAGTGAATTTTGTTTTTTTTTCTAAAAGAAGCAGGTACAACACAACAGTGTTCCACCACATTTTCTAAAGCCACTTTAAAATTACAGTACACAAAAATAGAGTCAAAAAAGGAGTTCATTGTGCTTTAATTCCTCCTTAAAGTAAAACAAAACTACTCAAAGTGGTAAAGCCAGTAATCTCTCAGCTGTAATCACATTTTGAAAATCACTACAAACAGTTTGCTAACAAAAGGTTTCTTGCTGCTACCACCCACCTGAAGTGGTCAGGAACAGGTGGGCTGCTGAGTAGAGCTAAAGCTGAACAACTAACCCTGTGGCTTAAAATATTTATCTAAAACATTAAAGTTAAATAAAATAATAACAAGGTAAATAGGTTGTTTTAATTTTTCAGTCAGGACTGCTACATATGCTACAACACGTGTCCAAACCAAGGTCCACGGGCCAAATGTGGCCCACCACAGCATTTTATGTGGTCCAGGAGCTCTCAAAACTTGTGTCAATGTATTAAAATAAACATATGCTACTTTAAATCCTGCATTAACCATAAACTACATCTACCATAATGAATGTTGATTATATTACCCGCTCCATGAAGGTATCCCACCACTAGGTGGCAGTGCACAGGGTTCAAAAGTAGCTGCGAAACTCAACATATCCTCCTGAGACCCTGTGTCCTCCTAAGAGGACATTGAGATAGAAAAAAATGCACATGCTAACAAAGCTCAGGTCTCAGGAGGATATAAAATCTCTTCACTGCATTTCTGCCTACTACTTTTGCTGTTGCCCAGTTGTACTGGGAAGTGGGAATTTCCCACTTACAGGTTACAAACACCCCTCCGGTGGGAATTCCATGTCAGAAAGTGGGAGATTGCCAAAAAGTCCTCCGCCCAGTTTCTCTTGATTGACAGACCAAGTCATTCTGCTGAAAAGTGTCGTCATGAAATAAATAAGGCATTGGGAAAATCACCATTCTGAAATAAAAGAGGACTTTTTGAAAAGAACATTTTGGAATAAAAATAACTTGAATTAAATAAAAATGACTCAAAAATAATTTATATTATTGTGAAAAAAAACCACATTGTAAAATGTTTTATATAAATAATAAGCAGCTTTTTAAAGAATAATGAAAAATATTTCATAATGAGTTTAGAACTGCATAATGCATTCAGTTATTTCACAATTACATTAAGTTATTTCACAATAACATTGTCACATTATACAATAATGTATTTTTTATTCATATAGATATTTATTTCATAATGTTTTATTTATTTATTTAATATTGAAGACTTTGGTGCTTCATAATTCTTTACTAAGAACAAAGACAAAAACTGCACATGTAAAACTAATTGCCTAGTATCCCGATTCCCATCAAAATTATGTTTTATGTTTCTGTATTTCTAGAATACACAAGTGCAAGAATAATTTTACATTTGTTGACAGCAGTGAACACAAATGATTCCCCAGGCTTTTTCCAAAACAAGGAAATCCCTGTTTTATCATCTGACAAGTATGAAAGAATGCTGTTTAACATCAGCAGTATTTGTTTTTAACTGATCCCAGTCCCTGAGTCCCTGTTTGACTCACAATGATCCAGCTGGATGAGAGGACACATACATACACAGCTATTGGTGAGTCAGGTCCATATATGAGATGACAGCACCAGAAGTAAAAGCCTTTGTGGAAAGAAACAACTCTAGAAATACAAAAAGACTCTGTTAAACAGCTAATGTCCCTCCAGGTCTATGTTTCAAGCTATTGATTACTTCAATTCTTACCACTTTTTCATGGCATCAGTCATGAGAAGTTTAGGCAGTAATTAAGACTCCCTATCCAGAATGTCTACTTATTATTAAACTTACAAATCCATCCACTTTTTAACTGTCAGTGAGCTTTTTTACAATCCTTAATTCCCTGTTTTCCAGACACCCGTTTCCTTTAATTACTAGCTGAGCATATTGGATACCTCAGTCAGGCTCATTTCTCCCTGTATGGTTTGTTTGTCTGAGTCGATTTGCCTTCGTTTGTCTCATTTAGACAAATTTAAGACAAAAGATTAATTAACAAATCTGCTGTTTGTGGCAAAGAGACAGCTAACGTTTCCAAACTGATTAAATTCTACCTTTAAATGCGTGTTGTTTTCATGTTTGAATGAAGATGTATTTCATCTTTCTTGTAAACAAGTTAATCTGTGCCTGGGGATCTGGACAGATTTTCAAACACTGAACATTTTTTTTAAATCTAGATATAATTGCTCTTTTATTTCATTCTGGTAAAAATAGGGGTCAAAGATTTTTACCCACTTCTTCCACAGATGGTGGGAAAATATGTAAAATACAGAGTGATATTCACAACTTCTCAGAAGTGTTGAAATATAAACTTATTTTAGGTCATCCTCTCTTGCTGTGTCACCTCCAGCTTCTTTAGTGATTTCCCCCCAAAGTTCAAAGAATTCGAATAACTTAAAGATGAAAATGTCAAAGCAGACAAATATGGAAAACAGTAATTACAAGAAGTGCATTACATGGAGTGAGCTGCATGAAAAAGACACGGAGCTTGAAGACTTCAGAGCCAAAACAGGCAAAGCCACATAAGATCTGGATGTTTCTGTGTGAATCATGCTTACTTATGAAGCAGAAATAAATTAATAAATAAGGATTTCACACACACAAAGCAGCTCAACATCTCAGATTCTGATTTCTACCAAAGATGAGAAACACAAAGTTGACCTATTTTCCAGCAACTAAGACAAGAACACCCATCAAAAATTCCATTATGTTTCCCTGCAGCCAGAGATAAGAAGTGACAGACAAATGTTGTGTTTCTGTGCTTAATTCCTGAGTGAATTATAAGTCAGGAAGCTATGATGTGACCTGCAGGTCAGAGCTTGATAGTAGAGCAAGCTTTGTGAAAAAGAAGAGAAACAAAGCCTGCAGCACAGCACGCTAACATCCCAAAGGGAGAAAGTTGCAACTGCAAAGATAGGCAGGAGTTTATCAATCCAAGATGAAGCTGAAAGGAGGTGCTGAGTTTCACAGTAAGCTGTTTAACAGCGTGTGTTGTTGTGTGAGTGTGCAGTCCTGCTCTGCTGTGTGGACACTTCTCCAGGCTGAGAGAAGGTGCAAAGCTTGTAAAACACCACTGCTGAGCTGTGTGGCTGCAGTGGAGCAACCCGACAACGTCTACGTTTGTTTCAGCACTTTTCCTCCACATCATCTCCTCTGAACAGACGTTCACTCCCTGCTCACGTCAGTTTATGTCAATGGACCCGTTAGTTTTATATTCACTACTGTGTGACTATAAAACTACGTAACCCTAACCGAACCGGTTCTCCAGAGGTTTTATACTTATTTCTTCCTTTATATTTTAACTCTGATGTTTACTTTAACAGCTGCAGCTGTAATAATTGCAATTTCTCCCGGAGATCATTAAAGTATTCTGATTCTGATTTATGGCAAGAAATTCATAATATTTCTTTTGCTATGTTAACTTAACACAAAATTGAAGGTGATGTTAAAGTTTAAAAATGAGAATTTGTGGCTATGAATTCTGTGAGACTGGAGTAACTTTATGATGGTCTTGGGTTGTGCTAAAGTAAAATCTGTTAGTTCTTCAGTCCCAGCTAATTAAGCTCTATTTCTCCACTCATTCATACATTAATCTACAACAGAGGATAACCTTGTCAGCTTTCAAGTTGTGAAAGTATCAATTTGTTTGAATCACTAAAACAATTTGAATAATAAAATGATTCTTTTACACATTTAAGGCCTCAGCATGCTGCAGCCGAACTGTCGCAGTTTCATGACCATGAAAATGACATCATCCTGTTCACATTGTCAACATTTCGGCACTTCTTGTCACAACCCGCGGGTCGAACTTTTCACCTCCCTTCACATAAGAACTATATTGTGTGATTGTTCAGAAGTTCGTGGGAGTGTTTGTTGTGCTGAAAGTGCTCAGACGCTGCGTTTTACTTCAATCGCTCGCTTCAGAGCCGACTGTTGTACCAGGAAGCAGTGATTTATAAAGAGAGTCAAACGGCCAGAAACTCATAAAAGAGGATAAAACAGATGCTTTTCATGGTGGAATCTGACTGATAAAAACTTTGGAGTTTAATCCGGGACCAGTTTGTGGATAAAAAATGTTGTGACTCTCAGACTTTTTTTTGTATTTATCTCCACCAGGCAGAAATCCTATCATATGCTGCAGGGGGAGGGGCTTCCCCAGGAGCTCGGCGCGGTGTGTCTCAGGAGCTATGAAAGGTCTGTGTGAAAACAAACGTAGAACAACCACGTGACGACTGGTCGGCTGCCGATCGACCATGCTGAAGCCTTTAATCCTTCTGTTGGGGTCCATATAAAGAGGAACTGCAATGCTTTGGTCTGAATTCCTCCTTACTGTAACTCCACAAGCCCCTCTTTCACATCTGTTCTGAGGTGTGTCGCAGATCAACTCGTTTTGAGGCTGTCTCTTTAAATCCAAATGAGGTGCTTCACACCCCGCCCCCCTCCAGCTTCCAAACCGGTCCAGTCCAGATCTTAAACACTGTGATGTAATAATAGTTCAGAAAACATCTTCGAGAACAAAGAAAACTGAACAGGTTGAAGAATATGAGCCAAACAGAATATAAAGATATCTATGCAGCACAGGCAGAGACTAAATTCAACTTTCTGCAATTTTAGAGACTCCAAATACACAACAAAATGTATTAAATGGCTAAAAAGTGTAATTTCATTGTGCTCTGTACAATGATAATAAAAGCCTTATCTTATCTCTGTAAAACTTTGCTTGTTTTTTCTTTTCCTTTTCCATAATGTAAAGGTATTCAGTTTATTAATTTGATAAAGGTTGAACACATCTTTGGGAGGGGTGGTGAGCAGCAAGGGATCAGGGGGCTCAGCTTGGCTTGGAAGTAAGAAAGGGGGGCTTTGAGGAAAATAGTTTGGGACCCACGGCTCTTAAGTGTTTCTTTAATTGGTGGTATAAGGCTACCAAAAGATGCAATGAATTTTTAAAAAACAATAAGACTCTTATGTCTGACTTATGTCAGCATATTTGACTGCAGAAACAGAACTCCTCTAAGTGAAAAGCAGCCACAATAAAATATTAACTCCAGACCAAATGTCTGCAGTAAAACACATCTATTGTACTTAAGATGCAGAACAAGACCACCATGTTTCAGCTCCTGACAGGGAAAGTGAATCCCCCAAAGCAAATTAGAGCAAATTAAATGTAAATGATGCTAAAACGCCGAATGACATGAATGTGCATTGTCATGGCTCTCCTGTTCCTCTTTACCATCTTATCCATGCTCAGCACTCTGTCAGCCTGTAGGCCACGAGTCCCTCTGCTCAGTTCAAGTGCCACTAAAGTAATACCACAAAGAGAGTCATTTTTTAAAAGTAAACAACTTGTGACAAGCCGGGCTGAGGTCGGTTTCCTTGAACTGTAAAAATCTTTAGTGAAACAGACAAGTAAACACAACAAAGAAAAGAGAGGAGAAGACCCCCGACTGTTTGAGGCTCACCTGCCAGGCGATAAGATCTTTCAGTTTTTCTATCTTCTCAAGGTCCTCTGGGTGCTCCAGCATGTATTTGTCATTAAAGAAGGCCTGGGAAGAGTGAAAAGAGACAAAAATGTAAGGAAAACCTGAAGTTAGTTCAGGGGAAAACTGAAATATGGAAGGTTTATAACATAAAGAAAAGAAAAACACATGACTAGACACAGGGAGCAGTTTTGATTTGGTGCATTAACATATAAAAATGTAATCTAGACATGAGTCTGTCCTCCACTACCTGCACTATTTCACTGATATGAAACTGTGACCAGAGGGCAAAGAATTCCCATCACTTCTCTTCTGACTCATACAGCATCTTTTATAGGATAAATCTGGTTCCTGTAAGGAAACCAAGAGGTTATCTTTCTCCTTTTGTTTTCCATCAGAAGTAAGGCAGAAAGAATTTCCTTTTTCCTCATAGGTGTGAGGTTAGAATCAGATGAAAGCAGTTTAAAAACAGAGAGTTACATCATGATGTTGAATAATGTTCAGAGCACAGTTTAATTTGAACCAAACAGCATAAAACATAAAGAAACAAGTGTTTTGTTGATTATTTCATTGTTGGAATCATGTTTTTGGTAATAGATTTTACATTATTGTATGTGACACAACTTAAGGGGAAATAAAGTTTCCAACAGTTTATAAATTATTGTCAGGAAGCATCGAGACATCAGACATACTGAGCCAAGCAAACATCTTTCCTTATGTTTTATAAAAGGTATAGTTTATGTACTGTTATTATGAAAGAAAAACAAAACATTTAACATTCAGAAACGTCTCTTAAAAAAAAGAGATTTTAGAAAAAATGTCCACAACAAAAGGCTAAAAAACAATAAAAAATAATAATAATCTGCTTTAATTTTTCAACGAGCTAACTGTTAAAATGAGAGCAGTTAATTCTACAAAGCAACATAAAATAACAACTTTAACACCTATAAATTAAAAGCAACATGCTGTGAGTGTAGATTGACCACCCATTGCTTTGTGTTTAATTTGACTTTGATTTGCATTTAATGAGATTTTCAAGAGACCTGTTACATTTTAATACATAATGTTAAAGTTTAATGCAACTTAAATGAGTTGTTTTTTTAAATACTCATTCTAAACCCTTAGATTTGCTCCTGTTGAAGTAAATTAGTAGATAACATAAAGAAGGAAGTGTTGATTTGTAAATATAGGGACAGATATAAATCACCTTCTCATAGTTGGTAAAACCTCCCATCACAGCTGGATCCACGATCCCATTCAGCAGCATGGAGAGGGGGTTGATGGGAAGGTTGGGATCATTCAGGTGCCTTTGAACCATGTTGTTGATCTTCTCGTTGGTTAGATGCATCGTTTCCATGGCGTTTTCCAAAGGACTGATCTCCTCCTGTGCAGAAAAATGAACCACTCAGCACTTATTCAGGGTGAATCCTCATACAGACAACTGGAAACATTTTGTGCTCAGAAATAAAAACAGTAGCTATACGGACGAGTCAAGCAGCTCATCTTCATTTATAAACTGAAGATGAACATTTGGATCAACAAAATACAATTCTGAGACAAACACCATCATAAAGAAAACTTTTTCAATGATTGATGGAAGGAAAAAATAAAATAAAATCACCTCCTGGTGGTAAGGCTTTAGAAAAAACACAAAAGTCAGATTTTAAACCCGAGACGAGAAAAGACAAATCTCCAATCTGTGCTGCTGTGTCTCAGATCCGCTTGTTAAAAATAATTCTCAGATTTAGGGATTAATCCTGGTGAATTGCAGCAGGGTTATTAAGCTTTAAATAGTGATTTTGACCTTTGGGACCTGGCCTTGTCCTGGCTCATCTGGAGGGAATGTCTGCTCTGAATCAGTATGATGATGGAGAACAAGACAATACAAGGGGCTAGAAATGTGTGGATTGGGCTAAAAATGGGTCATTTTTGTGTTAAACTAAAGACCCGGTCTTGTTGGACAAGTACAAATTTAGAATAATAAACCTAACCAACATCATCCAAAAATATAAACTCTGCCAAAGACAAAACACAACTGGCTGACTGTGGACGACTTTCATTGATATGTAGCTGATTTCCCTGCATAAAAAAATGTTTAAATAATAAATGGACTGTAGTTATATAGAGCCTTTCTATCCAATCAGGACACTTAAAGGAACAGAGTATTTCAGTCCAGGATATAAGATTATGGAATAAACTTGAAGATGACATTAAAAATGTCAGATAAATATGTATATTTAAGAGAATGATAAAGGTTAATTTACTGGAGAAATATTTAAATGTATGAAATATTGTTCAAGGAGCTAAACTTTTATTTTTATTTTATTTTTTTGTTTTTGTAAACCGAAGATCATTTTTGATTAATTGAGAAAAGATATAATAATATTATTTTGTTATTCTGCTACCTTTCATTTAATGACTTGTATTTTTGTTGTTTGTTGAATTTATGTTGTTGTTTTTAAATGAATAAAGTTTAAACTATAAAGTGTTTTACAGTACAATCTGTGTCCTCAGTTACCCATTCACACATGCATTTCCAGAGACGTATCAGTGCTTTAAATCACATTCCTACACTGATGGGACACATCAGAGGCAGTGGGGGTTCAGTGCCTTGCTCAGGGACACTTCCACATGTGACAGAATAGCAGGTAATCGAACTGCCAACTCACATTAGAGGAATGACTCCTCTAACCTCTCAGCCACCTGTATTGGTAATTGTTGGTAGTTTTTGCAGAGGAACACTGGTAAATATGTTTTCTGTAGTTTTTGCAGAATGACATCATTTAACTGTAAAATAAACTTAAAAGCTCAATCTTGTGCGTGCACCTTCTCTTTGTGAGACATATTACTCTCCAGATTTCTGAGGCTTTTAACAAATAGAAAAGCCATGATAAAACTAAAGACTGAACTGATTGTGAATTATACCAGGCTAATCAAAGTAAGCACTGGATTAATATTGTAGCAAAATAAGGAGATTAAAAATATGCAGCAACCTCCGCTCCAAATTATGCCGATAAACTCATTTCTCCAAACGTCCCACAAACTGTGAGCAGTTTTAATAATTAACAGGAAATTAAATTAGTTGCAATGCTTTCCCCACTTGTTGCTTTTCTCAAGTTCTAAAGCAAACATTTAAGGCAGACCTCATTACTGAAGGTTTTTTGATGCACAAATCGTGGTAATTCTACAGCAAATCAACAGTGACAGAAGGTCTAAACTCTGCCCTTGTTGTATTTGTGCTGTGTGGTTATTTTCAGTAGGAACAGCACCGCTTGGTTAAATCAATGTGGGCCATCTGGTAAAAAGAGAACAAAGAGAGCTCTGTTATTAGTTTGGGAGAAGGCACGCCTGCATCCAGTTGGACTGATCACATCACTTACCTTTAAGCGAGCCCGCAGACCCCCGTTTGATTAGAAAATAAAAATCCCTTCATACTCACCGTGGAAACTGACTTGACTTCAAACCAGCGCAGTATGCCTGGAAGTTTGTACGCCGTCGCATACGTGGTCCTCTCAATCCACATGTTCTAAAGATGATAACACAGATTACAGTGTAGGATGATAAAACTATTTAAAAGGTTTTTGATCCAAAACACTAAATAAACCCTTAGAAACTACAAATAATAGGTCGGTTTGACGGGTTCACATTAAAAAAACAGATTTTCCTTTAAACAAAAGCAGCAACATATAATGATGATCTCTCCTTAAAACATTTCCTCTCATTTTCTTAGTGTCAGAAAAACAAACTGAACAATTCAAGTAAAATAAAGTCCCATTATCAGCAGAATGTACCCATCACTCACTCTGGACGGATGATGAAGTACAAAGAGTTTTATATACTGACAAGTTTAATCGATGTGACAGACAGAATATGCCCAGCCATAGATATCCATCAGCTCTCATGCAGGACAGAGAAAGACCAATAAGTGAGAGAACAGCAGCAAGTCTCAGATGAGTTAAATCCATCATCCTGCTGACTCCATGTCACAGTAAATACACAAAACAAAGTGTGTCTGGGTTTAACTCGTCTCCCTGTCACACTTATCTGGATACTATGAATGCATGAAGGATAATTCTGTAAATGTTGTTAAAATCAGCATTTTACAGTAACAGTTGTACTGTAGTCAGAGAGCTTTAGATGACAGGCTTAATGTTCCTGTTTGGATTCACCACCTTTAACATGTTCAAAAATAACTTTTATCTTCTGTGACTTGTCAGCATAAATGTCTCTCAAAGGTGAAAGTGTTTGGAATTAGCAGAACAAATACTTATCCTACATGTAGGGCTGAATATTAGATTAAAATTATATATATGAAATTATAGACTATATTCCAAGTAACAACTTCTACACAACAGCAATAAAGTTATTTGGCTAATTCTATAGACTTTCATTACCCCACATTAAATTTTGATGATTAATGGATAAAACAGAATATTTAAAAAAAAAATATTGGTTTAACTCAAAGATATTGTCATCACAATATTCAACAGTTATATTAATTTTATGTTTTTCTTATACTGTGCAGCCTCGCAGTGTTTCTCACCTCCAGTCCTCAAGGACCACTCTCCTGTAGGTTTTACATGTTTCCCTGTTTTGGCACACCTGATTTGAATAAATGACTGATTGACATGGTTCTGCAGAACTTAAAGACCTGCTAAAGAACAGGGAAACAACTAAAACATACAGGATAGTGGTCCTTGAGGACTGGAGTTGAGAAACACTGCATAAAGGCTTCTCAGCTGTGAATGAATGAATTATCCAGTGGTGGTTAGCTTCACTAAACACTAGCTCTTTAAACTCAAATCTGCTAAACAGATAATAAAAACAAACAGCGGAAGTCAATGTTTGTATTCTTTATATTAAATATTGTTAAATGTTGTTTTATTTATTTTTGATGCTCTTAGTTGGAAGTTTAGCTGCCAAAGATGCTTTGTGCTAAACACACATGCTGCCTGACACGTGCAGCACTGCTTATATAAGGGGATAGTTTTTAATTCAGGATAAATGGCATAAAAACACAAGTTTTACATTTGTGAATTTTTTAGTGGACTTGAAATTAGAGGAACCTAATTTAGCTAAAGCTAGTTAGTGCACTAATGATTTTGAATTTGCTACATGAGAAGCTAGTTTTACTGATAGCAGATTAGCAGAACTGTGTCTACTACTGATGATATCTAATCTGAGAACCAAAAGAAGGTAGTTATTTTTATTATTCTTGGTCTAATCTCCAAATATACACAGTAATCTCTATGAAGCTTTACCTGCATGTGTACAATGAAACACGTTAGCAGAAAGCTGCATACTTTAAATGTGCAATGCTTTTTGGTATATTATACTATTGAACTAAAACCAGGAAAGGCTGTGTGGAAAAAAAACAAAAGAAAGAAGAAAGAAATTACCGCAAACTCATTGTCAGGGTCCTTTTCTCCCTTCCTCACTGGCCTGGAATACTGGAATTTATGGACTTCATTTACTGTGTAGAAGCTGGGAAGGGAGAAAATCGGTGTCAGAGTAAATTAAAACTGTTACAGGCCAATCTGTGGCGTGATTGATACAAGCTGATTGCTTTGCTTCAGGTCAAACACAGGACAAACCCCCTCCAGGCTACCTCTGTGCCATTTAGCAAGTGGTTTTTCATCTACCTAAAGAACGGCCAGCTCTATATAGGGTAAGAATTAATTTTTTGGGGTCACACACACACACACATCACTGGCAGCTCATGAAGTCAGCCCGACTTGTCAGACATGCAAATAAGCTGCAGCATGTGCAACAGAAGCTCAGATGAACTTTGCCAGAACAGGTTAATGGACTTTTCAAAGATGGAAAATGATGGTGTTGAATAGCAGCATTGAGAACAGCTGTCTGCGTGCATTCACAGTGACAGAGAAAGAAACTGGTCCTCACTCTCTTGTGGAAATGAGCACGTTGCTATAATCCATATACACCATATTGCATTTACTATCCATAAAATCACGCCATATGTTCAAAGAGCATGATCTGAATTTAATAGTGAATAATTATAAGTAAAATATGAGCGGAACTGCTTCTTCTGCCACTTCATGCTTAAAGTAACAGCAGTAAGGAAACTTTTAATTAAAAAAAAGACTTTGTGATGTTCAAAACTCACGGAAAAAAGCTGAACTCAGACGTTTTCATGCTACGCTAATGTTTAGATGTTTCCTTTGCGTGCTTACAATAATAACACTAATTCTTAAATTAGCTGAGAAAGTGTGACATTAACCAAAGGAGAAAAAAAATAAAAGCACTGGGAGCTTCTGATCCAATAAACAGATTAATAAAGCAGATTTAGCTCAGCTTGCTACTCCTTTTAAGCCTTTTACATGCCATTAGCTGGCAGGCTAAAGATGATGGAGTAACTTGGTCTGTCAGAGCAAGGTCAGAACAGACTGAGCTGTGCCTGCAGCTCTGACCCTTCGGCTCAAACGGCTCAGTCTCATTGCTATGCACCGCTGATCTCCTCACTGAATGAGAAAATAAATGAGAAGAAAAAACAGGGGGTAGGGACAGAAAGACAAGTGGGAACAGCACGGTAAAAAAAAAAAAAGGATGGGCAGTCTTGTGTGGAACATTTCTCTGTCAATCTCTAAACATGACTGTATAATCTGTGCCGTTCCCACAGTGCCGTACTCCAATCGGACAGTTAGCAAACAAGCTGCTGAGAGGATCAATGCTGCAGGCTTGTGATAAGATCGGTGCCCAGGTATATTTGCCTGAAGGTTTTTCCAAGTAAATGCCCTCTTTTAATTATGCTCACTGATGCGTTGGGTGGCATATCAAAGTGAATTTGCACAGCTGAGTGCAGCGGGGCCCGGCTGGCGTAAAGACAAACCGGAGCGTAGGGGCCCACTGTTTGCCGTGGCCCCGGCACTTGACACAAAGCCATTAATGACGGTGGAGAAACAATGTTGTACTTGGCACAGTGACTAATGGCAGATGGCTGAGGAAAGTTAACAGCTACTGGAACAACAAGAAGGTCAACCAGTGTTTGTTCTACACAGACCTGCGTTTAAATCAAGATTTAATCACCTTTACCCCAGTGGTCCTCTGCACACCCAACAGAAATGCTAATGCACTTCCAGCGTGTCAGCTCCAGCTCCATCCACTGTTTGACCGTCCGTGGAAAGTAAATTGGGCATTGGCAGATTGAAATACATGCCTACAACTTCTGAGTTACATGCTCTGTAGCTGTGAAGAACAAACCTTACCTGACGATTTGTTCAGAGACAGGCTTGTTTTGAAACTTGGCAGGAAGGTTTAGGAGGGGTTTAACTGTGAAACACTGAAGGTCTTTGGAAGAAACATTAAGGAAACCAATGAACTCAATTACATCTAAGTAATGATTATGCAAAAGTGGTAAGGTCAAAACTAATAATTCTCAGCACAAATTCAAGTTATGTCTGTGACCATTCTGGGTTTTTCCTGCATTAAACGATGAGTGCCAACACTTTTGTCCACGTGTGTATATATAGATGATTCTATGATGTGGTGCTAAGGATACACTGTCCAGGGGAGCTGGTTGTGTCTTCGCTGGGCGGTGTTGTCGTCTTCATCTTCTCAGCATTGGGAAACTGCGTGAGGAGTCGTGCTACAAAGTCCTCCCAGCGTTCGTATTCCTTCCCTCGATAGATGAACATTTTGTTCTGAAGGACAACAGAAAAAACAACAGCGAACCCTTGAATGTGTACTGGAAGACGGCCTCATTTGCACACATTATGTACATATATGAATATAAATTAGACAGAACAGCAGACAAATAACATCTAGTAGCTAAAAATATTTCAAGAACAGTGGTCAAATCAGAACAAATGATAATAAAAACATAACAGATGGATTCATGACAGAAAATTATTTCAGTAAAAGAAAAGTAAATGACTTCACCTGGTCGTTTTGATGAAGACAAAACAAATTTAATTTATTTAGGAAGTCTAATTATTCAAATGGCTGCAATGATGTCATGTTAGCTGACAAAAGGCCCTTATTGAACAATTTAACAGCTTCATCTGTTAAAAATAAGCGGTGCATCTGTTAGAAGTAAATTAAGATTATCATACTTAGTCATTAGCTTAATACAGATATTCAACTATAAACACAGCTTGGAAGTCTGCAGCTGGTTGCACAAAACACCATATGTTATGTTTTCTTATGACACTTAAAGTCTTTATTCCTCCTTAGTTCACAGTATTTGATAGAATCAGAGTAAAGAAAGCTTTAATTAATTTACCTGTTTCATCAAAAAAGAGTGTGAATTAAAAACTTCTTATTAATGTTAACTTTCTAAAATGCAATCATATTTAATATAAACAAATGTCACAGGCACTTTAAATAATGTTAAGAAATTAAGGAGAATTTTAAGGGTTTTCTACAGAAACCAAAAATACAACTTTAAGGAATTAGTGTTTTGTGTGATTTGACTCTTGCATTAAATCTTTAAAAGTCGGTCCAACCAGTTTAACACTGGCATTAGATCATTTCTGCACAAAGCTTCAAACACAGAAAGCCCCATGTTTATGAACATCTCAATTCCCCAATTAATTACCTTAATTATAGCCTGGATATTTGCCTGGAGCTATTTTTAAATTTGCTTTGATTGACAACTTTACAAAGGTGAACAGAGCGAGTCCCACAGTCAACTTCAGTCAGACACTGCAGGTTTTCACCTATGAATGGATCTAAATCTTTAAAACCTGACAAAAAACACACCATCTTTTATCAACACTGTAGTTTTGTTGTAAAATAAGACAGAAGATTCTCATTATGTTGTTCAGATTGTGAGTGAAGTCACCTCAATGTTATGACTCTCATACAAGCACTGGATAGTTCTGAAAATGACTGTCATTGAGATAATAACACACGCTCAAATGGTCAGTGAGTAAAAAGGCAATTTTACACAGTCAAGTGACAAGGCAGGAACAGATCATCTAATGTAAAGTCAACGAGTGCAAATAGAAATGCATGTTATTGAGCTTTTTCATCCAAACTGAACCATGTGTTACTATAAAGAAGAACTACAGGAACATGGATCTGTTGTACAAACCATCACAGAGACTGATGACAGCTTTATTTTGTGTTATGATGTCTTCAAAAAGAAGACAAAAGAGCGTTCCTGAAAGCATGTGGGAGAACGTTGTTAAGTGTTCTGCTTCTGAAGCAGGAGAAACAGAACGGGATCACTGCAAGATTTTGTCTTTTTAAATTTTGCAAGGCTGACATGGCATCAAATATTTGGAGGAAAAAAAATGAGCCAAATGAACATTTAACTGTCTCTAAAGGCCACTGTGGCTCACAACAATAAGAAAGTAAGTTATTAACACAATAAATTCCACAGTGCTATAAAAAGATGATTAAAGTGTTGCATCTGAAAATCTAAAACAATATTTGCAATCAAACACAATTCACTATTAGCACATACCCTAGTGTCAAACTATATACAGATGTAATAAATCATAAACAGCTGAATTACGCAGTCTTGCATAAAATCAATTTTAGGAGAGAGGGTGGGAGATGGAGGGGAGTGGGTGACAAACAAAATGCCTTTAAAAGAAAATGGATTTTTTTCCAGATAAGTGGCTTTTCCCTGAGGACGTGACGCTACAACACAAAACGCAGGATGAAGAGTGAACAAACTATATTCATCATAATTAGTAACTGTACCTGATTACTTCCTTATGTTCTCACAATGAAACCTTTCAACAGAGTAATTAAATTAAAAACATTTTAATTGAGACACGATTATTGACTGAGACTATTGTGATTAAATGACGTCTTTGCTTTTATTTTAAACATTAAGCTAAAATGTTGCAGGGAATAAATAAGCTATGAGAGAATTTAAAACCAGCTAATGTTTACTGGATTAAGTTATTATGACCGGCATCTAAACCACATATTTAATCCAATGAGACACAAAGAATGCCACAATCTAAAAAAAGATAAATTAACAAGTCCCTGCTGGGGAAGACAGACAGGATTCATGTGCCCCGGTTATTTGGGTAAGGTCAGTCCGATGCAGAACAAATGAAATAGTCCAAGCCGTCCTGAAAGGCTGTTTAAAGAGCCAGTAAGATTAGGCCGGCGTGGCCTGCCCTGTCAGTAATGGAGTTTCTGCCCTGGCAGATAAAAGGGGTGAGGAGGGGCACATGGAGATCGGAAGGAAGCAAAAGACCCGCACTGAAAGGTCTGTTGTTCATAATGGAATGAAAAGGGCACCATCGGGATCATCACTTTGAGGGCCATTTAGCGTGTTGCTTGTGAGATAAGCGAATGAAGTCCTTCGAGACAAGAAAACAACACCTTGGATGACGTGCCAGATGACGGTGTGAAAACACAACTCGGAGTGTCAGCACTGCAGATGCTTTTCCTCTGATTTAAAGCTTAACCCTCAGTGACACAGTGATGCAAATACAAGCTAAACTGATGGTGAAACTTTAAACAGAACCATGTGGACACAGTCACTTTATTACCAACAGTCTGTCACATTTTAGTCCCATTTCTTTAGCTGAACCTATGAAAAATACTTATATTATAGCACCAACATGGTGATTCTCAAACACTATTCAGGATGATGCATCTGAGGTCCTGTCAGGACTTTTTCTTTCTACTTCTTATTCCAACCATGAATTTCAGATAGTGTTCATCAGGCAAAGATATATTTCTTTGGTTTACTTTGTTCCTTTTTACTGAACACACACTGCACAATATGCTGCCATGGTCAGGTACAAGGATTGGACCAAAAAAAAACAGTCCAAAACAATCAAAAGAAAATAAATAAATAAAAGCTTTAGAAAGTCTGGAAACCACTTTAAAATATCACAACTAAAAAACCTTGGCAGAGTAGAGTAGAGTTGCATGTTTTGGATGTATATCTCATGATTTAGACTAGAGCAGTGTGTTATACACTGACTGAACCAGTCTGGACCAGTGAGGGACTGAGTCCTTCAACACCTGCAGATGACCATCCTGCATGCTGCACAGCTGCCTAGTTTTGATATTCAGCTTTTATTGATGTTTAAAATAGTTGTATAATTGTTTGAGATTTGTGAATCTGCACCTTTTTTAAGACACTTTTCTGTAAATAGTGAGTGTAAACGAGGGAGTTTTATTTTGTTGGCTTTGAGTTTGAAAACGGGCAGCACTGTTGTGGTAGCCATGTTGGCCCTGATTGTTTTTTATGTTTTTTTCCCTGTATGGAGAGAAGAGAGGAGAGTTCTGTGATTAAACGAAGACGAGTTCCTGTGCTCTAAAGTTATTTGACTCTGGTTGTCTCACTGGGCAGGTTTCAGCCCTCATAGCTCACATGTTACAGTGAGTACTGATTGAAGGAGGTAAAAAATATATAATATTTGTTCAACCACCAATTTTCTGTTTCTCTGTCAGGAGTTAAGTAAAGGTTTTATCTTTTGTTTTGTAGGTAAGTAGATGGTTAAATAGATCATTTTGTTTTAAATACTTTAAATAAAACTTAAGCAACACATTACGTTCTGTTTATTTACTTTAAAGAAGTGAGGAGTAGAGAGATGAACATAATGTTTTTGTGATTATGAGACTGAACAAGTAGATCTCAGCAAACTGCCTACTTTAAAAGTAGATCTTGGTTCAAAAAAAGTTGGGCACCCCTGGTCTAGACCAAGCCAGGGGACGTAACAGGACCCAAGAAAGAGTAGTCCTCACAATAGTGATTTTAGTGAAGACTAATAGTCCTCTCTATTACTATAGTGAAGACTAATAGTCCTCTCTATTACTATAGTGAAGACTATTAGTCCTCACTATTACTACAGTGAAGACTATTAGTCCTCACTATTACTATAGTGA
>JARVGW010000247.1:12844788-12856098 GCA_031762495.1 Anablepsoides rubrolineatus | reverse complement strand
TTGTCGGAGGGGAGGGCTACCTGAACCCTGCTTCCGCGTAGGCGGAGCGATCTTAGCTTTGGCGTCATGTCAATTACAAAGAACCTCTTTAAAGCCCACCATCAGGCAAAGTTTTAATTAAAAAAATGTTTAAAGACTCTGATGACTTCAGCCATGTTTCTGCCCTGGCTGCAAGTCGGTTGGGTTGCCATGCAACGGCTCAACAACAAAGGCTCTCATTGGTTGAAACGTGAGAGGAAGGCCATCTGAAGCCAATAGTGATCAAGATCCCGCCTCCCCACCGTGACCACAGAGTTTTGAACAGAGATCTGACCCAGGAATATAAAGAAATAAATAACTGCATTAATGGATTTTTATGTCCAAGTCAAAATGTGAATTTATCAGAAAGAACTAATAAAGCTCAGATTTCAGAGGTTACATATAATGAACAGCCTACTTTGAACCTATTCTCACTATTTAAATGAATCACGATGAGTTTGTTCAGACAATGTTCGGTTCAATCAGAAGTAAATTTTGCCTCCCAGCTGAGCTTGTTCCAACGAGCCGTACGCTGGTGTAGATTCTCAGCAAGCAGTTCCTGGTAAATCCAAACAAATACAAGAAACAACTGGACTTCTATTCTTTAGCTGAAGATATTTCTCTTCATTCAGGGAGCTTTCTCAATTCAAAACCTGGAGAGTGTGGAGCTCCAAGCCTTTTTAAACTGCATGAGATATTCTGTTATGTAAGCTAACAACTTTAATGACTTTATAGCTGTATGCAGAAAGAAAACTGATGCATTATAGATTGAATCCTTCAGAGTTTTGGAATCTCATCATGATATGAATCCACAGATTCACCCAAAAGCAGCAGGAAGTGGGATCTCTCTCCACATATGGGCATGCAGATGACAGCACATGAGGCACCAGATGCAGGGTGCCTTTCTGTCACACGCCTGCAGACAGTGAGACAGACAGCGATGACTGTTGGCTGTCAGGACCAACAAGGCATACCTGTCAGCTGCACGCAGGAAGCTCCTACGGAGGTTAACTAATAATAACGTGTCTGCAGAGGGTCAGCAGAGAGGTGCGTTGTAGCAGAGTGTGTCGAGTAACGCAACTGGGTCAGAGAGGAAAGATCACCGGTGAGAGGAAGAAGGAAGAATGATTGTGAAGGCATGGGGTGAGGGAAAGAGAGAAGATAAAAAACACAATACAGAGTGACAGACACAGCAAGAGAGAAAAAAATAACAAAAAACTGCATGACTGACAAGCAGAGGTTTGTAAAGACAGCTCGGATGAGATCAAAGCCTAAAGCACAGAAATGAGAGATATGAACACGAGCTGACAATAAGACCCTCACTCTGCTTATCAGAACAGTGACATGGCTGCATGCTCATTTATCCAGATGTGTAATAAAACCTCTGTCTAAAATCTGCTCTTTTATATTAAAAGAAATGGAAAAAAAAACATCTTATTAGAATAAATGCTGAGAACTAGGTCACTTGTTGGTGAGGTCATACTGTACATCAATTTGGGATAAAGTTCATAAATAAGTTTGGTTTGCAAAATATAAAACATATTTATTTCTTTGCAAAGTTTAGCAAAATTGTTTGTTCTTTTTAAAACTAAATAAATAGCCCAGATTTTGTTGATATTTTCTTCTATCCTAAATGTCATTCTGACTTTGCAATATGTTCAAAACCATCATTGATTGTTGGGCTGATTGTATTTTTAAATCTCTTGGCGTTGTTTGAGTGCTTCCAGATCCCAGTAATTAACTTGGCAAGTGCAACGTTACAATCAGTGGTTGACGAGACGACAACTAATTAAAAAATGTCCTAGTCGTGAACAAAAAAAGGATTATTTGTCTGAAACATTACAGCTGAATCAGTTTATCAGTTGATTGTAAAAGTCAGGCTGTCAGTACAGAAAGAAGGAAAAAAGTTAAATAAATGAAATGAACGAATGAAATGTTTTTTTTTTGACCACTATATAAATAAATAAAAAAGTCCACCGACCAACTGTAACATTAAACATGACTATGTTGTAGAGATATGACCTCATTTTGTTTGTTTTGTTCCCATATATGACTGACGGATTAGAAAAAAGACTTTTTGAATACATGATGTGGTTTAATGTCATCATGTTATTAAATTTATTATTTATTGCCTTTTTATTTTTTTTGAAGCAACTTTCATCTTCAAAAGTCATGCAATGATGTAACTTTGCAGGTTTTATTAGAAACTCACATATAGAAAGTTATTAAATTTAACACATTTAGATGTGTCTCCTCAGCTGCGTGCTTCACAGATAAACACTTTATTTAGCTCAGCTGACGGTTTTGTGATCTAACAAACTGGATGCAGAGAATAGAGGAAATCACCTTTTTTTTTGGTACCAGTGCTAAAAATAGCAGTTCTTGTGTTTGTGAATCAGACAGACGCCATGCCTCAGTTGGGAAAAGCTGTCCAATTGATAAAGATGAGGTGTTTGTGTATTTGGCTGCTGTCTAGCCTGAAGGACTTGTTTTTATTTTCTAGCGGGAGTTTATCAGGGCCAATAATACAGCACTGACCAACAAGGAGTATCACTGTCAAGCAGCAGCCTCTGTGATGTATGTCCTGCTGACAAACACTCCTCCAAATGAAGATGAGAGCCAATATGCTCACTGTCTTCCCAGAAAACATTGATCTGTCTGAATGCATTATCAGAAATACGAATGTAGACAGATGCTCCTTTCTTTGTAGAAACAAAAAGTGGCTGAGCGGGAAGTCAGTGATAAACGTTTAACGTTTATGAATTTAAACATTTATGAGTCTTCTGTTACAATGTGATGAGCAATATCTTACCTGTTGCAGATAGCTTGCTGAATGGGGTGAAAAAGAACTGAATTTTAACCAGATACATGTGCTAACAGCTAGATCAAGCAGGGCCAAGAAGTAGCATTTCTTTGTGCACCTTTCTCCACTGAGCTTTATAACCACAGCAGTCCCTATGTGCAGGGAGTCATTTAAAAATCTAAAATAAAAAACAATAATATTAATATGAAATGGAAATATAGGCAGAATGAGACCTTCATAACTGTGGCAGAGGACACTGCCGGTCCAGCTGCTGGTCTTCATCAGGTGAGCTCTACTATAAAAACCCACTCTGAGCAGCAGCGAGGCTTTCTGAGACTTCATTAAAGGCTAAATGAAACTTCTCTATTTTGTGCCTTTAAGATTAAAGTATCAAATAGTTAGAGTGCTATTTATTACAAAACAGTGCTGTTAGAATATCAAGCACTTTCAAGGACTATATACAGAAGTCAAGCACTTTCCAAACCTTGAAAACACTGCAAAAAAATCAAGCTTTTTCAAGGATTTCAAGCACCCGTACAAACCCTGCAATTTGTATTAATTGTTTCTTAACAATTAATAATTGGGTGCTGCAGTAGATCTGTGGTTGGTGCTGAGAGTGAGATTTGAGCTCAGGTAGCATCAAGAAAAGGCATCCGGCGTAAAACAATACCAATAATAATAAACATTTTAAGCGAGTTTGTTTGCTGTTTCAATCTCTGCAGACAGGAGGAGCCAAAAGAAGAAGAACAATAAAAACAAGCAGCACTTAAAAATTAATTAAAAGATCTGAAGACTTTGGTTAGAACAGTTTCTGACATTTTAGTGCTGAGATGCTCACAGTAACCTCTAGAATGAGACTTGTTGTTTTGTTGAGAGGATGAAAACCCTAGCAGCCACAGGTAGTTGTGCGTAAAAACAAAAACGCCCTGCGCTCGTACTCACTTGTGAAAGATCTTGGTCCTCTTGTCACTTGAGAAGTTCTCCAGCTGCAGTGACTCCTGGGTGAGGAAGGCCACAGCCAAGTGAAAGTAGTTGTTCCACAGCTGAGCCAGATCAAGTCAGGGAGACAGACAGTGAGTGTGGAGGGGAGGGGACAGGAGATTATTTAACTCGCAGCTCAAAGCTCGTTTTACAACAATCTTATTCAGCACTAGACAGTGTGGGCAGGAAAGCTTTATGGTTTCATTAAATCAAAAGCTTTAGATGAGATGGTTACAGTTCTTTGCCGGGAAGCTGTCCAAGTGGATGAAGTGCTTGTTGATTTAGGCCAATGTCATCTACAGCACACTCTCAATCAGACAATGACGGGAGCTAAAGAAAATCTACAGCTCATTTTGCCCCAACTGCTGCGAAGAATCCATGTATACATATGAAATAAGACACTTAAGTTTGGAACACATTCTTTTTAAAGAGAGAAACTAACAGATTTCTGTCAAAATAAAAAGGTTTAAGTGCAGTTAGTCACAGTAAAACAGCTACATTTACATAATAAATTCACAGAGGCTTTAAACGCTTGGAGGAGTTTAGTTGACAACATTCTTTCATGTTTCGACATTTACAAATCAAGAAGTTGCTCTTTTCAAAGATGAAAAGGTTAAAATATTCGGCGTTCAGCATAAAACTGCTCACCATTACAGAGAAACCGATGTTCTCCATCTGCAGTTTAGTAAATTTCAAATGGTAATGCATCGTTGACTAAAAGTACATTATGTCTCAGTGCCACTGAAGCAAAGTTATTTAGATGTTTAAAATCTGAGCAGAGCTTACCTGGAGCTCAAAGTTGGTTTGATCCAGAAACTTCTTGTTCAATACTGCTGCATATTGACTAATAGCACGAAGGAAAACTCTGGAAAAAAGAGAAAAGTATAAAGAATTAGTTTTTCATTCCTCCTCATTTATTGTTCATCTTCAGATTCTTCCAACCCTTCTCTTTTGAAAGTGTGGTTTATATTATAAACCAATTATTTGGTAAGACTGAAACATCTCAAACAAAGCCACACAAAGTCCAAGCACATTCCACTTTCACATTTGAGTTCATGTAAATAAAGTGGTTTGAGCAGAGCTGCAACAACTGTTTGATCTTTCTGTTTAGCAGATTTACAAGTTAAACCTTATCTGAACATCTACATATTTACACAGTTAGGTCCAGATCTATTTAGACACTGACAAAAGGTTGAGAACTGAAATATATTCAAGTTAGAGTTATAGAATGGACATAAAGTCCAGACTTTCAGCTTTTATTTAAGGGTATCCACATTAAAACTGGATGAAGGCTTTAGGAGTTCAGCTCCTTAACATGTGACCAACCTGTTTATAAAGGGACCAAAAGTAACTAGACAACTGACTCAAAGGCTATTTCATGGACAAGTCCTTTGTTATTTCATTTTCAATGAAACAGATAAAAGCTCTGGACTTGATTTCAGGCATTATGCATTTAGAAGATTCTGCTGTGAAGAAAACATGTGAATAAAGAAGCTCTCAGTGCAGGTGAAACAAACAGTCCTTAAGCTGCAAAAACAGAAAAAAACATTGAGAAACTGCTTCAGTATTAGTAGTTTCTAAATCTACAGTTTGGTAAATCCTGAGAAGTAAAGAAAGCAGTGGTGAACTCATCACTGCAGAAAGACCTGGATGCCAGCAGAAGACAACAGTGGTGGATGATAGCAGAATTATTTCCATGGTGAAGAGAAACCAAGGAAACAACACAAGCAGGTGTATCAATATCCAAATCTACTGCATGAAAGTAAATACAAAGGCTTCAGTGCACGCTGCAAGACAATCATAAGCCTCAAGAATAAAAAGGCCAGATTGAACTTTGGTAAAAAAACAAAAACAAAAAAAACATCTAAAAAAAGCCCGAACAGGTCTGGAAGAACATTCTTTGGACAAGTGAAACCAACATCAACCTCCACCAGAATAATAGAAAGAAAAATATATAAATATAAAAACACACACATATATACATATATACATTTGTATGTTACAACACACTTCATGTGTGAGACACTGTGGAATATTTGTAACTTTACTGTGTTATTTTTTATCGTTTTTTCCCCTCATTTGGAATGAGATTTTTATGCACTAAATGAAATCATGACTCAAAGATGTTTAGAGCATTTTTCAGGTACTATTCTTTATTTAAAAAGAACAAATAAGACAAAGCAAGCCTGTCTTGCCTTTTTCCTCCGACACACTGATCAGACAACAAAGGTTTTCATTGGCTGAGATGAAGGTAAAACCAATCATGCTCAGGTATCTGGACCACTGGAGTTGTGTGTTCATAGCCAGTGAATGGAGATAAATATAAGAAAATAAATAAATAGCAGCATTACACACTGTTAAGTGTCTGCTGCATTAATGTGATAATGCATTAACATGACTACACCTTTAATATACATTAATATATAAATATTTTTTATTAGTAGTTTTTTTAATCAGACTCTTTGAACAGATCTTACAAAAAACTCCTAGGCTGCAGAATTAAATTTTTATAACTTAAGTGGCATGAAGCTTCTAGAGGCAAATTATGATTGCTACTTTCAAAGGTTCAAGCCCACCTTTAATTTAACTTCATTTCCTGAAAGAAGCTGTTGAACAATGGTGTTTGAAACACTGAAAATCAACTTTAGTAGTAGGTGGAAACAAGATCTGGCAGAACATATTTAACAACTACACTTATTTACGAAGCCAGGTTTATGTTGTATTCTTAGACACTGATTAAATTGACTTGAGTATCTTCCACAAAAGTATAAATCAATAAACAAAGTGATTTGGTACATAAACATGCATCAGGATGTGATGAGAATGAAAGGTGTAAGAAGGGCAATAAATCTGCTACTTGAGTGGATTGTATCAGAGTTTCATGAGCAGGCAATAAAGTGGCACTGGGATGTAATCGTTGTTTAACCAACACTGGCAGGTGAGCAGACATCTGTTGCACGAGTAGCTCCAAGAGAGGCCGACGTCTTCATCTTTAAATCCTTCTCAAAACTGGGCTCTTATGATGAGTTTTACATGTATATGTGTGTGTGACATTAGGGTTTAAAGAGAAGATCAAAATGTTAATGTAGTGGGATTTGGGACAAGGGGTTTCCCCTCTGCCCCAAATCCACTGACCTTGACCAGGAATAACATCACGGTTGCCACAGAAAGCGCTGTGGGACCTGTGTATTTCCAGCCCATACAATATTCATGTCCCACATATATCTCCATTGCTGACTAAATTCTATCTGAGGGCAATGCTCGATACACATTCAGTGTGACCTTAATCATTAGCTGGAAAGGTTAACTGTCATTGAACACCTTTGGATATTCCATTAGAACTCTATTTCTCTGGCTCTGTGGCCTCAGAGAAGCCCGCACCATCTACTGAGCACTCAGACAGCCTATTACCAGCCTCCTGCCTGCACTGGCTCAGGCTCCCCCTCAGCAGACCTCACTCAATTTTCTGCAGCTGTGAACATGTCATTATAGCCAATATGCTTAATGCTAGACTAATGCTAAAATGCATTTCCTTCCACTGCATCTAGGAACCAAAAGCAAATTGGTGCTCAGTGTGAGGAGCTAAAAGCTGAGCAATATTGTTTTTAAAATACATGCACCATTTGACTTTTATTAGCTTTATTCATAACAAATATCAGAACATATAAACTTAGCACCAGAAGTGAGGAAATTTGTGTTTTGCAGATTATTTCTTTGTTGTAACAATGCTTCTTGGCAGTAAATCTTATAGCTTTGTTAGTTTCTCTTTTTAAATGGTGCCACATTTGTAAGGAACGTGCATTTGTGGGATGAGCAGTGGAGCTGAGTATGTGGGTGGCACAGATAAAAAATGATCAAATCTTCTCTGCTGAATAGCTTATTTAGCTGTTGCTACAACAAAGAAATAATCTACTAAACACTATTGTCCTTCCCTTTTCTGCTAAGTTTATAACACAAAATGCTACAATAGTGTTTTCATCTCATGCACTCTTAAAAAATATCCAATGTGTCCAATTAGTGAGGCAACAAAACAGCCTTGATAAAAACTCCATGTTGTCTCTTTTAAACAAACTGTTTAGTGAGAGACCACCCCACCTGTTGTTTTAATATCTCAACTTCAGCGTATGGCTTTCTTAGAGGATCCTAAATCTATTTAATTAAGACGATTCCTTCCCACAGAGCAGAGGAAATTCTGCTGACTCAGCATCTCACAAACAAACTGGATGTTTTTTGAATGACTTGTAATTGACGCCACCTTAGAGTAGTTCTGCATCACCTCTGTTTCAGACAACAAATGGCTTCATTCATCATTTAAAGAGTTTAACTTATTCATACATTATTAATGTCCTCTACTTCACTGAAATATTACTCTAAATGGAGTGATGTTTACCTTTGAATGTTTTCAGTTGTGGAGAATAAACTCAATTCTTTATAATATTTATTTCTGTCCTAAAGGATTTATATCTATTTGTTTTAGCTGAACAATGAATTGTTGCAGGATTTTTAAATTGTATTTAAGAAACTTCATCAAAATGTTACAAACTGCTGAAATAAGGAGTTGTTTAATTTCACTTTTCTTCTTAAGTAGATTTTAAATTCATTTGATTAATTTTAGTAATGAGACTTAACTCTATTTGTAATTAATAAAAATGGTACAAAAAGTGCTTTAAACTTGATTAGATGAACTAATTATAGATGAAGAAAAAGAGTCAAACATTTATATGTAGAAAACATTTCTGCCCTTTTATTCACCGTATTAAAGCTTCTTTTCTTCACTCACTTTTTAAAATGACTTGTTATGTTTTCCTCAGCTTTTATAAACTCTTTTCCTTCAGTTACAGGGCCATCAGTTATTTCCAAATCCTTACTTTTGCATTATAATACTAATTAGTAGTACTCAGAGATGGTAATAAAAATACTTTAATTATTCACCATCCAACTTTTAGTGATTATTTCTAATCCCCGGTAGTTGTAATTTCTCCAGGCATTAGACATGCTGCTCACAGCTTCAACTTCTGGGTCACACAGTGAGGATAAGAACAAGATCAATGCTCCTCACAGCTTCTAGCTAAATAAGACTCAACAGGCAAAACACAACTGTAATCAACCTTCTTTATTCCTGAGCTCCTTTTAGGTGAAACCAATCCTCCATGGCTCCGTCCCAACTGTTTGACTGCTGATAAATAAAACTTTGTCCTCTACAGACCTGAGTTTCTCTTTCTAATGCCTCAATATCTGCACATATAAAGTACATGAACTAAAAGCCTATCTGAAGCCAGTCCTCTGTCTGAGTGCAGACATATAATGGGTTTCAGCAGACAGGACAGGTCCTCTGTGAGCACATCCTGCCATTAATTAAAGTGAAAACCTAATGAGGTGGATGAAAATAGAATATATGCTCCCACATGGTGAACTCTCACAAAGACCCACCAAAAAAGCTCTTTTAAACTAAAAGAAAAAATATATATCATGTAGGTTTAAAAGTATTAAAAGATAAACATGATAAGATGATCAGAGTGTATTTATAAGTTTGTTTAAGAAGAATTATTTATATAGTGTACAATAAGGCTGATAATTAACATAATGATTTGTGATTACACAGTCTACATACTAAACATTGTGTTTTATACCACGTCTTGTGCTCATTTAAACTAACATTTTTTTACAAATTCAACTGCTGTGAGAATCCATGTTTGGCAGCCTAACATATGTGTGACAGCTGGTCATTACGCCATGAAGATGCTTGGATAAGAAAGAACAGAAAATGATCAAATCCTTTAAAATACCAAACGTTAACGACAGAAACTTAGAGCTGAATGTGTTCTGAAATGTCAGGATGTTCTTGGGTCGACTCCCAAAACGTGGAACTCTTGCTGTTTTTTTCATCTGGAGTTTTGTAAAGAAATTAAGGCACCTCTAATCATCTCAGAAAGACATGAGACTTCATTATTTTCTGCTTAGAGAGACAAAAACCTGAGTTTAACTTTCTTAGCTAGGTGTGGAACAAGCAACGCAGCACCTCCTACGCTCTAAAGTCAATTTGATACAGCATCTGTTGTGCATGATGATAAATAAGCTCGATCAAGGTGTCGGTGACAGAAGAATCCTCCCATTACTGCTGACGGATGGGCGAGCTCCAAGTTTATATTCCTGCACAAACACAAAACTCCCCCCCCCCCCCCACCACAACACTGCATTAAAAAATAAAAAAGTTTCAAATCAGGCGACTTAATTCTGCCACGGTACACAAACACGAGCTGTCAGATGATCTGCACCTATGCTAATGAAAAGTTATCAGCCAATCATACTTGCTAATTGAGTTCAGAGAGCATCACCGATAATCATGGTGATCCATTTGCATACTGGTGCTGAATAGCTGGAGTATCAGCCTGTGCTGAGAGATAATGCAAGGTCAAAAACCTTCATTATCACACCAATTAATTAAATTAGATTAAGTCATTTCAGACACTTGATCTAATATTAAGATCAACTTATCTGAGGACATATTTTAACTGGTTTCCTGCAGTATTAGAAGAACTCTGACACAAGCAGAGCTGGTAGACAGTTATAGTTTTTAACACACAAAGAAACCTTTGATGACTTTCAGCTGTGGCAGATCATGCTGCAACACTAAAAACACAACATTTTTATTCTTTAGAAATTAAACCAACATCATGGGATAGCAAAGTCGATGATGTCATTTTGTTTGAGAACTTTAAAAATATATTTTTTATTATTTGATTTTAATAGAATTACATGCAGTTTTATGTGCTTCCTATTATTGGTGTAGCCACCAATCTGGTAGCTGGTTTAGTAAATCAATAGGCAATATTTGCTAATGTGCACTAAGTACAAAATACATATAATATGTTGAGACTATTATCTGTTTTAAATCATAAATTAACAGGGGTGCACCAAAAAAAATCATTCACATTAGAATCATGATTCTTATTTACAACAATTCATAATTAATTTAAAATGTCCCAAAATTGATTAAAAATAATAAAAAACAAATACAGCAAATCCAATGGCTGTCACTTTCCATTTTGTAACTAGGTGGGACATCCAGCCGGTTCTGGAAGGTATGCATGAGCAGAATGCACCGAAACAAAAAAGAAACTATAAAAATGAAGGTAAGAGAGATTCAACCAACCCCATCTTTGTTAGTTTTTTTTACCAAATGAGTCAGATTTTAACCTAAGCTTCACTGGGTGCAAGGTTTTCTAAATGAAAATGAACTTTGGGAACTCAACAAATGGGCTCACATTATCAGTTTTAAATAAAAATTTACTTTGAATCAAATAGTGGTTCGAACAATCAGATTTAAATCAAATTGTAAGAAAGTAAAATATTCCCACCTCTATAAATTAAGTATTGGACTGTATATATTATAGTGTAAAAACTCAGTTTTTACACTATACTATAAAGGATAGGGGGGGAAAGCGGTTCGCCACCAACACCATTTATGGTGGGGATGGTGCGCTGCTGACCTCAACTCGGGACGTTGT
>JARVGW010000247.1:12825608-12840666 GCA_031762495.1 Anablepsoides rubrolineatus | reverse complement strand
GCAGTTGTTGCGATATGCATATTGCACAGGCTATTATCGCGATGACGATAAATTTTCAATATATTGTGCAGCCCTACAGCTGACAATCAAACATAAAACTAGTCACAGGTTTGACTCCCTGCCATGCCCACATGTCGTGGTGTCCTTGAGCAAGGCACCTAACTCCCAACTGCTCCGCAGGTGCTTACATAACTGCCTGCCTCTCCACTTGGGTTATTCTCACATGTGATGGGTCAAATAGAGCACAAATCTCATCATTGTACGGGAACATTGATAACAAACAAATACATTTTGTACATGTTAGCTTTGTAGAGACATAGTAGTAAAGTGCTGTGTGAGTGGGTAAATGATTGTAGTATGAAGTGCTTTAAGTGTCCTGGTTGGATAGAAAGGTGCTATATAAGTACAGTCCATTTACCTATTTAACTGAAGTTTTCAGTGTGAGGAGCAGAAAACCACCTGATCAAACACACAATAACTGGAGGTGTTCAGATAGTTTGTCATAAAGTGTGTTGTTGTTTTCTTTTCTTTTTGTCCCAAAAGACTCGTGTCTGTAGAAGATGAGTCAAGACTTTTCCATGAAATAAACAATAATGGAACTTTAGCGAGTGAATCTTTGTCACAAACATGTGCAGCTGAACTAAAGTTCAGTCAACACAGATTCTTCTGAGGGTCTGAGATGACATGTTGGCCTCCAATGTGAGACAAAGATAACATTTCATACACTACGATGAAAAGAAATGGCTGGGAAGTCAGTGATAGTCATCACATCACGTTTTCTGCTCCAGAGGTCCACTGACTATAGGGTGGTTAAATGAACTCGTTAGTCCAGAAAATGCATGTGGAGCCATGCATTTTTGAAGGGTTTAGCGTGGGGCTTTTAAAGGTCAGGACTGCCTTATTTGCTGGCATAGCAGGTCTGTCCAAAGCAGAACAGATGTCATTTGTTTACCTGCAGGGAAACAGAGCGAGCAACATCGATGTCTGCTCCTTCCTGGCTCAGGTGGCAGATAATGTTTATAGGAAGAGGCGCTCAGAAGAAATCTGGCTCGCAGCAATCCAATGCACTAATGAAAGCAATAGAATGTAAATTGAGGAGCAATGCAATCTCTAGTCAAATGTCCTAGCTGGTGATGATGTTGGAATGATTTTGGTGGGACCGGGCAGGGGCTGAAAAATAATCACAGACAAATAGAGGCTGCTGCAATAAGCAACTGCACCTGCTGTAAACCAGCACTTTCTGCATCAGAACCCTTACAGATCCAAGCTTCAGGGTTTCCAGGTTCAGGTTTGTTTTAAAACAGAGACTTTTCAATTCATTTTTTAAGATATCAGTGGTTCAGTCAGGGACAGAATCAATGCATCATGTTTAACTTGATCTTACTAAAACAAAATCTGAATTTCTCATTGAAGTCCAGATAATCAAAATGCATCATGTAGAATACAAAAGGAATAAGTGCTCATGCATCCATCAGTTCCAGATACATTATGAGGTCCTCTGCAGGTCATAAATCATATCATAGAAAAGGCCTCATCTGAGAAGCACAGAAGCTAGATCCTTGACAGTGGCCCAAACTCCCTTAACTGGCTTTTTATGATATAAACTTTCAGTCTTTATTCCATGCAGTCAAAGTGCAGCCTGCTGCTCCCAGCTTGATAAAGCCAAAAGGACCATGTTATTTTAAAAATGTAATCTTAAGCCCATGAAAGCAGCTGTTGTCCTTTTGGCACTTTGAAACTCTATGAAGGTCATGAACAGTGACACGAAGCAGCGACAGGATCTGAAGGGAATTTAACACCAAAAGATGCTCTTTGACATTTGGATTACTTTTTTAAAAAGTTTATTGCAAGTAAAGTCCTAATTCTCTGGTAATTGTGACAGAATTCATAAAAAACAAACAAAAAAAGACTTTCTGGTTGTTGTAATGTCCCCCATCCAGTCACTGCATCTTTCTTACAAATGGAGGAAATCATCTGAAATACTTTCCTCATTCTAACATCCTTTGACATGTAGACAAATCTCTTCACTGAACCCCCCCCCCCCTTTTTTTATAATTTATTTTTTTAACATTTTCAACAAAAATTAAATCAGGCAGAACTCCCATTAATAAAACACAGAGCCAGAGTGGAACAACTAGCAAGAAAGTAAAGAGGATGCTGAGACTAAATTTGGAGATTAGACAGCGAACACCAGAGCATTTATAATTCATGTGATTGTTTGCGGCTGCGCTGACTGCTCATCTGATTGCTACACCGCTGAGGTCTTCTGCCCATATTTGCATGGAGAGAAAAACATTTGAGAAAAAAAAATCTCGTTCCTTAGCAACAACAGAGCGGGGAGTTTCAAGGAACATGTCCTTGTGTGTGTGTGTGTGTGTGTGTGTGTGAGTCCAGCTAATTGTACTTACTTATTTTGCATCATGTTCATTATGATCCAGTCGGAGGGGTAAACGTTTTTCCCAATGAGATCTTTAAACATGATGAATGTTTCCATCAGGAAATCCTGCATGAGAAAAAAAGTTTTCAAAAACAATTTATTTATTTTTTTTATCTAAAGGATAAGAGCAAACCAGAAATAAAAGATAAAAAAAGGTGGGAGTTTGTGGCCTTCAGGTAGAAACAGCTTTTGATTAGTTTTTAAGGTCAAGGACATGACTGGAGTTATTTTCTCTTTTTAAAGTTGAGAATCTGAAATGTTTTTAAAGCAGAAGCAACAACATGAAGAAAATATAATTAAGTGACAGGAGCATCATTTATCTAGGAGTTAGAGAAGATTATTAAAACAAATATTAGGCCATCAAAGTCTAAATTACTTCTTTTTTACTAAGTGGTGAAAACAGTTTACAAAGCAGCTTTTTCCCTTTGTTTTCTATAAACTCTACACATTTAGCTTTCTTCCTTTGCCATTCAAACATTATACAGAGTTCTTTTCAGCACAAGACCAGATAAATACCTAAAGCATAAATATGCATGTAAATCTATTTCTGTCTGGAGTCGTTTACTCCTGAATAAACGAATCCCTGAGCGTTGTGGTGAGTTAACACAAGGAAATAAACTGTAAAACAATAAAGTCCTTTGGGTTAAATGTAGTTCTGAAATGTGTTTATGGCTCACAACTTTCTCATCAGTTAAATAAAAACAAAAACTAAAAATTCTCTGGTAAAAAAATCTGCTTCTTTGTCGAGATTCTAAAATGTAAATAAATAAGTAGCTGTGAATACATCCTGTACACAAATATTAAGTTCAAAAACCACTAATATTTTTATTTATGCTTTAACGATGGTTTTAATTTTGCTTCTTTTTAAAAAATCTTTCCAGTATTATAAAACAAATGTAGGCTGTCCATATATATAATACTAAACCAAACAAAAAGCCTCAACTCAAGGTCTTCTTTATTTATTAATCTCTACCTGAAATGCTAAACAGATTCTGGCCCTTCCTTCAAAGCTCCTGATTCACCGGCACTGTGAGTTTCCTTATTGTTGGAGTAATGTAATAGAATGCTAATCTGGCAGCTGATAGTAGAGGAATGCTGCTTTGAGGGCAGGATTATTCAGAGCTGAAATCCAAAACCGCTGAAGTTTATCCCTCCTCCGCTACGAGTCGGTTGCAACAAGTGATCCTTTTCCTCAGCTGCAACAAACCGTATGAACACAGCGTCTGTGCAGAAGCCCACAGGCAAGGACTCAAAGAAATTCAATTTATATGTTATTAAAAGGAAAAGAAGAACTTTGTATAATCTTTGATTTTCAGGAAAGACAAGAAAACATGACTTTGAGAAACAGGTGATGATTCCAGGTTACTATACGAGAATGTAGACAGTTTCCATGATGTACTCACCACCACATCACTCCTTATCTTGCCAAAGGTGCTGATCAGATGTGCGTAATGATAGTCATCCATCTGTCTCAGTGTAGCAGTCATGCAGGCCACGAAGCTGCCCTGCAGAAGGGAAAGAAGTGCATTCAATAAACAATTTCATTTGAAATCCAGGGCTGAGGACAGAACGGCCGCGCCCGTGATACCGAGCTGATTGGACACGGGGGCTGAAGCAGGCTTTGGCCTTCCTGGTTTGACAAGGTGGGCGACCTCACTGGGTGGATGATCTCATTAACCCTCCACTCCCCTGCTCTTTGTCTTCCCTGATTAAAAACCCCGTGAGCTCCCCAAAGGGCTGTTTTTGCCTCGCAGCGCGCCGTCCTGGCTCTGGTTCCAGGAGCAGAGCGTAAATTTGCTGCCAAGGCGAAGTAAGAGAAAGCTAATGTGTGGCTGGCTGGGTGCAAAGAGGTTGCTACTGCCTGTCTGTTGTCATTTCTTTGACACAAATGGACAAAGACTGATGCTTTCAGGATTAAAAAAAAAGAAAGAGTGATAACGACTGAGAGTGTAAGCAAATTTATCGGAGGAGCTTGTTCTGACCATTAACGTAACAAGAGGATGAGACACTGCGAGAGTAATTACTCAGGAGATTTATGCAGAGAATCAAGATAATCAGCTAGCAAGAGACAATTACAGGAACA
This sequence comes from Anablepsoides rubrolineatus, assembly GCA_031762495.1. NCBI lineage: Eukaryota > Metazoa > Chordata > Actinopteri > Cyprinodontiformes > Rivulidae > Anablepsoides > Anablepsoides rubrolineatus. The sequence goes on along the minus strand of JARVGW010000247.1, from coordinate 12,836,146 downwards.
AAAAGAAAAGCAGAGGTAGTTGGCGAAAATATGTTATTTGCTAATAACTGACAAAAGATGTAGGAGTAATTAAAATAAGTATAAAGGATAAGTTTATATAACTGTGATGTTTTTTAAAGAAAACGATCATACTGTTCTCATCTTTCTCCAAGCAGTTTTACAGTTTACAAAACTTAATTTATTTGTGACTAAATCCAAACTAAAACATCATCAGATTCATTAGTAGTCAATCAAATATTCATTAAATAATAAAACCTCCAGAAACCCTTGAAGGTAAACATATCACCTGTTGTCTTTCATGTCAAAACCATTTCTGCTTCTCCTTCACCCTTCAGAAGAAAATAAATATTTTCTGACAATGAGGGGATAGTGAAGCTGTTTTTGTAGAAAAAACAAGAAAATATCAAATTCTGATGCCCGAAAGATTTCTGACTCGCATTTTGATGTCGAAACGTTTCATGGAAAAGGTTACTGAACATCTAAAGAGACAGTATCAGAAAATCAAGCTGGAGTTTTAATGTATGTGTTTATTATGATTACACACAGCATAGTAATGAAAAGTCACCAACACATTCTCTATAAAATATCAAATATAGAAAGTCAGCAAACTTCTTATTCTCCTAGCAAAAGAAAAGAAGTTCCCAAATCTCAAAGATCCAGATAACCTCCTGCACCAGATCACTGAGGCTGGGTGGATTTTACAGCCAGAGCAGCAATATTCAAAGACTTTAGAGCCACTTTATTAATAAAAGGAACAAGGTCTTCAAAGCAGCCAACGATCTGAAGACGATGCTGGTGAAACCACCCAGAACAGAGCAGAGCTAGATTAGCTGAAGGGTATCCCACATTTGCTCATTCCTCTTTATTCCTTCAACCGTGAACGAATTCCCGAGATTAAAAGCCGCTGGCAAACTTTACTTGTTGTAAGGGACTTGCCAAAAGGCTCCAAGGCAGAATAGAGTAGCATAAGCCCCTTAAGCTCATTTCAATCAAGGCTGCCAGCAGAGAATAGATACTTTAACAGATGTTATTTTATTCTTGTAGCGTGTTGAAGACAGTTCATTGTGAACTTTATGCTGGAGGCATTGGTGTCAGCTAACAACTCCTGATAAAGTACAAACAAATACACTTTTACAAATATTCACATAGTTTACAGCTGCAGCTTTTAGTGTATGTGTTCAGGTATGTGTAAGTGTTCAGGTATGGTTGGCCAGTTTCGTTAAAAAGATACAGTGTGTTTAGAATAAACCAGAAAAACTCTAATGTACTTCAGGCCTGGCTGTCCTCTCACGGCTCATCTTCCCACTTTTCCTATACCTGCCGTGTTACCATGACAACCCCCCCCCCTTTTTTTAAACAGGTGAAGGATGAAAGGTAGGTCATACAAAGCCGTCTTGGGGAAAGAAAAATGTTAAAACTAATAAAAGAAATAGATATGGAGTCTATCAATTCTGTCTTTCATTTAGAGAAGATGGCATGTGAGCAAAGTATTACTTCAGCCGCCTACATGGTTGGATCAGTGGTTAGCACTGATGCCTCACAGCAAGAAGGTTTGGGGTTCGATCCCCAGTTTGGACTTGGAGTCGTTTTCTCCAGGTACTCCAGTTCTCTTTCAAACCTCAGTTTTTAGAGAACCAGGGTTACCTAAGTGTCCCCGACAGACTAAAAACATGTACAACAGGATGCCTTCAGGCCGAGGCCTCCCTTATAAAAGAGATCTGTGATCTCAATGGGATTTACCTGGTTAAATAAAGGCTAATAAACAGATAGAGAACATACACAAGTATGACACAACAAACATAAATAGAATAGAGAGAACTCCTGCATATAAGCAGAAGTAATCTTGGCACTAAATTCACAAACATTTAAACTAATAATAGTGCTACCACTGTGGAAAAAAACACTAAAAAGAGCAAAAATAGAATTAATCATCATAATTTGATGACCACTAACAGGGCTGCCGTCAATCTTCTGCTGAAACAATTCCTGTAGATAAACAGCAAAGAAAGAAAACGTTTGCTCCTGATATCATCGGCTTGAGAAGCTGCAAATTTTTGTTGACATGAAGAATCTGTGATCAGGGGGGCAGTGCTGGATGCATTCTAAGCTGTTTTTAAGTTCCCTTCTTTCACATAGTTCATCTTACTTAATCACCTGACAGGAGAGGAAAAAAAGAAATGACGTTTGCTCTTGCTGTGAAGACTTTCTGCTTTGGCACAGCATTGTTTTAAGCCAGTAGTATTGTTTTAATTAAGCCAGCAGGGAAATAGTTCGTCACTCTATAGTGAGCCATGTCCTGAACCTCAACACGTATTGAAGAGAAGAAAAATGACATAAAAGCAGAGCAAAAAGGAGAAGAACAGGAGGGTTTGATGAGCAAATAGAGCTAAAATGACTTCCTTATTCTCTCTATTAACACTCAGCCTAACGCAGTACAAATCTGCTGCCTCATTACAATGAAAATTAAACAACCAACATGCAAAGACATTCAAAATGAGGATGGAGACACTTTTTGTGCAAATAGAGTTAATGCTGTGCACAGCACTTTATGAAAATGAGACAACCAGCAGGTTTTAAGCAGGTTTTGTTGCTGTAAAAATAAAAAAAGTTTTATCACGGTTGCATCTGCAACATCCTCACAGACAACTATAAAAAATGGATGAAATTGCAAAATTAGACAAAAACAGAGTATTAAGAAATGTGCCTGTAGTAGAAATAATACTTTTTGGTTTATGCCAGTAATTCATGACATACTTTAATGAACTGGGTTTTCATGACATGCTGTTTATCCACAGATAAAATGATTAAAGTCAGAACAAGATCTGCTAACAACAATCATTCTTAGATATCTTTAAGTTCTCCCTTGACCAAGCATTTCCTTAGGATGAAATCTTGCTTTATTAAGATGACATAATGTTTGTTAAACAGTATATATGAGGCCTGAACTGCCTAAAAGTAAGGCAGAGCAGAGAAACAGTCTGATGCTCTTTGTTGTTCTGTTTTTTCTGTTGTTATGATAAAACTCAGCTGAACATCCCACAGAGTAACTTCATTCTTGGACGAAGTATTTCTGTATTCGTTAAATAAATATTTCCACGACAGTGCCCAACTAGACTTTTATCTTTTTTGTTACATTTAAAATGCAATAAATAAAAATAGAAGTTACTTTCTATAATTTAAAATCACTAACAGAGAGAGATAAAGTTCAAATATTGTTTCAATAAACAGAGTTTTCTTTCTTAAAGAGTTACCCTTTGATGTTACTTTGTTTTATTTTGGTAGAGAAAAGTAAAAAAAATTAAAAGTGTTACGTGACAAAATGAGTAAAATCACGTGCATTATGTCAAATTTATTAAATATAAAGATGTTTTCTTTGACTTTTTGTCACAGGAACTTTAAGAGATGGAAAACCAAGAGTCAAAAAATACAATTAGTTAAAACTTAAGATATCCAGAAAAACAGCATTAGCATTTTATGTCATCAGTATTTTTTAAAAATAACATTTAGAGACTAAATGAAACTATTAAACACACACATGCATACGCAAAAGGAAAAAGCAACGTATAGAAAGACGAGTAAAACGTTTGCGGTTTTAACATTTTTACACTGGCTTGTAAAAACGAGGCTGAGCTGCACTGAACCACTTCTGCATGATTCAGCAGCCAACCTGGCTCCAACAGCAGGCCAACAACCAGGATTTCCTTCCAGTTGGAATGAGTGTGAAACTGTTAAAGGCCAAGTGAAAGCGTTGAGTTTTCATTTTATAGCAGTAGTTACTGTTATCCATCATGTTCCATCGAACACTGTGAACATCACACAACACTTCCACACGTTATTACACCATGGCATTACACTTACTTTAATTTATACAGAGGACCACAGCAGCCATTGAGTGAAGGACACTTTGTTTCACTGGAAAGCTCTTTGTGCCCCGTGCCAAGCATGCATCATCCACTGAAGGGGAAAAAGATGTTACTGACCAGCGTGGCAGATTGGGTGGATGTACTAGAGCATGATGGGGACTGGGAGGGTCAATAATGTGCTGAATTGTCTTGATACTCTGGGTCAGAACCATCATACAATATTCTAGATGAATGCAGTTGAAATCGACCCTTCAGAAGTCACCATGCATGAGTAAGAGCAAAATCCTAAACAGGGCACATACTGCTAAAGACTTGGTTTTGTCTTCCAAACTGATCCTGGTTAATATGAACTGAGGATCTACCAATATAGATTATAAATCTACCAATATAGATTATAAATCTACCAATATATATTATAAATCTACCAATTTATATTATAAATCTACCAATATAGATTATAAATCTAACAATATAGATTATAAATCTACCAATATAGATTATAAATCTACCAATATAGTCTTTAAATATTAAGAAATGTTTATACATATTTTTCCTGCAAAGTATCAGAATTCAGTATTTTCACATAAAGTAACTCATCACATTGAACTACTCTCAAGTGGTATGTGGAGAAATAAGCAGCTATTTGGTTGAAGTGTTTGCAACAATTGCATTTTTTTGTCAAAATATAATGAATAAATATCTTTTCTATTGGGTGGTTTGAATGAAATATCTGAAATATAATATGAAAGAATTATATTGAAGCATTTTATGAAGCAGTAGCAACAAACAAACAAAAAAAAAGACTTTGAGCAGAAAAACCTTCAACTTTTTTCATTTTCCCTGAGAGCTAGCAAAGTTTATATTTCTTCTAAGGTGGTAAATCTTAATATCTTTACTCTTGTAAATGGCAGTAAACACACTGTCATTATAATACCTTAAATCTAGAATTCAGATCAAATATCAAGAAGTTATCATGATTAGAAAGACAAATCAATGCGATTGGAACCGCTCATGATATCAAGATAATTTTGGTCAAAAGTTAACAAACTGGGGTCTCGTGAGCTGTAGCTTGGGGGTCCTTAAAAGAAATTACAATAAATTATTAATTATGTCATTTCATTTTAAATAGTGCACCTATTGTTCTCCTATGTTTGTTATGTTCTGTCTTCTTCTGAATGGCTGTTCTGAAATATGATTTCATTCTGCTCTGTACGATGAAAATAAAGACTTTATCTATCTTACACTAAAGGTGTATTCACACCAGGAAAGTCCTTTGATCCAGTTGTTTGGTCTGGACCAAATAGCAGAACTTTTTTTTTTTTCTTTCTGGCAGTTTCATTCACATTGTGCTTTTTGCAAGTGGACTATAATTTATAAACAAAACCATGCAGTCATTGCTCCCATTGGACAGAAATGAGGGGGGTGGGACAGAGCACAGACCCAGAAATAAAGATGCTATTAATACAACTGACTATTAAGAATATCAACTGCAGCTCATTCAGTGGTGGTTCTGTGATGATGTAATTTTGGGACGGCGTTGTCAAATGCATGCTGCAACCTAGAGGAGACGAGATGCTCCACATTCCCTGACCCACAACAACTCATTGTTTGTAGCGCAGTATTAGCATTAGCATTAGCAACACTGAAGAGCTAATACTGCTTAGCTACGGTGGCCTGTGAAGTCTAAAAATGTGCATGTTTCCTGTAATTGGTTCAGTTCTAGGCCGGTCTGTTTTCACACAAGAAGTGAACCGTACCAGAGTTTGTTTGGGTGTGGACCGAGACCACCTCAACAATGGGTCTCAGTCCAGTTGGTTGATTCACACCAGGGTTCACACGAGTGTATTCACACCTGCATAAAAGGTCTGGAGTCTGGACCAACAGCGGAAACAAACTCTGGCCCGTTCAAAGCCGACCAAATTTGTCAGGTGTCAATACACCCTTAGGCAACAATAAGCCAGTAAAATGAACGTACTTAACAAAAAAAACAAGAAACAATTAAAAAAACATTATTCTCATGGCATATAGGGGTTAAAATGGCTGTAATTATTTTAAAATCAATCATAAAGTTTATGAGGCAGTCAGTAAGGGGTCCCCAGACCCAAAAAGTTTGAGAAGCTCTGAGCCTAAGTCTAGGTCTCAAAATGTAGCATGAAAACAATCTGAAAATGGGTTTATTTTGACAGATTTGGACTTCATCCTCAGTTTGATGATACAGGTCACATATCTTTAAGGTTACAGCTGAAATAAAGTGAATGTCTACCCTTCATAACACCTCCTAAAATCAAATATCATCTGATACCCAAGAACTAATCATTTAACATCAACTGTCTGATCATCTGTATATTTGTTACAAACAATGATTCAAGCTGAATGTATGTTGAATACAACATGACATATAAATGTAGCTTTGGTGGCGTGACATTAACTGATGTGCTAATTAGCCACATGCTACATTTAAAGCTGAAGTTACAGCTGATATCAACTGAAGGAGATGAAGGTGCACACGGAGAGCCTGATGCTGATGATTGAGAAAAAAAAGTGGTTGACTCCTTCATCTAACATCTGAGACAAAATCAAGACATGAAACTCAAAGGATTTCAGACATTTCTAGAAGAACAAACAAAAGCGTCAATCTGCTCAGAAGCAACTACAGAACCCTGACATATTTCTGTCCACTTTTCTAACCAAATATAACACGCTCGTTTGATAAATATGTACTTTACAACTTTAGATCAAATATGTGAAACATGTTCACAATCTGTCTTTGCTCTCAGGATACGGATCTTAAGGCTGCAGCAGCAGATGTGAACGTTTCAGCTCCACACATTTTCAGCTTCTCCTCTGAGCCACACAGTTGTTGGGGCAGTGCTGGTGTACAGCTGACACATCATATCAGCCTGTCAGCTGCAACACACACACACACACACACACACCCCTTTCTTTGTTACGACTGCTGCGATACCAAGCCACTACAAGCTGACAGCCCCCTTCTCCATCAAGCAATTCAGCTCTAACAGAATCGACAGTCAACTTTCTCATGTATTCTGTGCGAGTGATGCCACTCACAACATCTGACAACAGACTGCTAATGAACTTCTGTCAACCTGAGATGCAAATATTTGCAGTGAGATAATTGGTAGTGTAAGGATAAACTTCTCCATATTCCACAAGCTGATACTATGAATTATACAACTGCAATTCTGACAAAGTTAGGATGTCGAGAAAAATGTTAATTTGAAAAAAAAACAAATGCAATGATATTCACATCTTCCTTATTTTATTCACAATGAAACACAGTGAACATGTCAAATGTTTAAACTAAGAAACTGTACCATTTGTTTGAAACAAAGAGGTTATTTAGAATTTTAAGGCAGCAACCCCTCACTAAAAGTTGGGACACGTTCACAACTATGAAGCTTTTTAACAAAAGTCTGTAAACATCTAGGAACTGAGAAGACCAGTTGTTGGAGTCTTTGAATGAGAATGTTATCTTAAACTGTTCTAATAATAGCTTTTCATCAGTCCTGAGTCATTTTTGAAGGAAGGGAATGTATGTTGTTGAAAAAAACCTGCATCTTTTTTGCACCAATGTTGTCTTTCCAAATGTGTAATGTGCTCGTGTCAGCTGCACTAATGCACCCACACACCATCAGAGAGGCAGGCTTTTAAACTGTGAGTTTCAAATTTTGATTCATCTGACCACAGAACAGCTTTGACCCAGTCTGTTTTAAAGAATAGAAAAGATAGGAGAGTTTCTGGATGTTAACCCACATTTGTAAATGACACGGCAAACTAAGTTTACAAACAAATAGTGAATGGACTGAACTTATAGTGCTTTATCAAGTCCAAGAACTCCTAAGCTGTTTACACTAGTCATTTACACATTCATACCACAGATTTTTGTATGAATTCATTTTATGGGAAAATAAAAGGGGCAGATATAAGGCCCTGTTCTGTGGACGTTTTTAAAGTAAAGTTAAAGACTCACTTGTTCTCTGCATCTTATGCATTTTAATGTTCTATTTTATTTATTGTATTTGATCTGTTGTGCTTTTATTTTCTGCTACTGTTCAGCACTTTGTCTGAAAGCACTTTATAAATAAAGTTATTATTATATTATTTTTTTTCTTTCTTCTTTTGGCTTCTTTTCATTTCATTCATGACTTGTATTTTGTTTTTCTTGTCAAAAGATTTTCTTCTGTGTTTTAATGAATAAACAAATGAATGAATGAATAAATAAATATACATAGGCCTGCCACAATAACACATTTTGCTGTAGAATAAATTGTCTCAGGCAACAATTTGTGGAAGTTTGTGAAGAATCCAGATCAGAACAGACTCAGACCTGCCTAAAAGCCCAAAGATCACAAGTATTTAAAGTCTTCTGATTTGCTCATCTGTTAAACAAATTTCATTACTTTGTTTCAAATTTGAAACATTTTTTTGGCATCTTCTGAAGACAGATCTTTACTAAAAAGATTCTGCTTCATTTTGTTTGGCAGCTTAATAATGAGACTTTGAGCAAAGCATGTTATTGTCACTCCAAAGTAAGAAGCCAGTCTCATAAAAACCCTGTTGTCTCGTTAGTGCGCCGCTGGACAGGTGCCGTCAGTCAACACGCAGGAGTATTTTATGTGCACTTGCAGAAAAGTAAAAGATGAAAACGTGAACATAAAACTTTCTACTGTGTGTCTGAGAAAGCTGTTATACTTTAAAAGAACTGACCGACAAAAGAAAAAAAAAGTTTCAAATCCACTGAATGTAAGAGTCAGAGAGAATTCATCCCTTTATCCTTAAAAATCTTTTAGCACCTTCTTGTTCGAGTCACGGTCCAAAACTCAATGATGGTTCACAGCTAACGGAAAAATACTCACAGCTTTCATGTTCTCCACGTTTTCAAAAATCAGACTCACCTCAAGTCCTTCAATAGATTATTTTACCCTTAAAAAAACTAAAAAGAAAATTCACTAAAACAAATCAAGAGCTGGTTTATAGACTGATCAGTTGTTCAGTAAAAACTAAGACTTCATCAATTAAAACTTATTAGGATGTAAAAAAACTGGATAAAGTTTGTAAATCTTTAATCAGCGCTGAATATTTGGAACAGACTAAGTGATTCCAAAATTGACTGAATTAAATATGAATCAGAGGGCTGAGAATGTTTTCCTCTCTGTGTTTATTTTTCATCAAATCAACACAGTTTAGCTTCAGTTCTGAGATCATTTATTTAAGATACCAGAAAAATAAGATCTAATACTTCTAGAAAAAAATGCAAAGAGAACAGAAAAAACAACTTGTAAATACATTAATAATCTATCATTGATAATACATCATCTGTTTTAGGTGACTATATATAATGGCTCATACGATTTATGCATGCGACCCACACCAAGGAACTCAAACTCAAGGCCGGCAGTCCAAATGTGGCCCGCCACAGCATTTTATGTGGCCCTAGAGAGCTTCAAAGATGTATTATTGTCTTAAGATAAGCGTATGCTGCTTTAAATCCAGCATTGACCATAAACTACATTTCCTATAGTGCAAGTCGATTATTTTACTCACATAATGACAACATCCCACCACTAGGTGGAGGTGCACAGGGTTCAAAGCAGCTGGCAAAATTCACCATTTAACATCTGTATTTGGCTGAATTTTTGCTGGCTACTTTTGCAGTTACTTTTAAGAGTATCTCTGTATTATTTATTTCATATTTAGTCAGTCATATACGTAGTACTGGTTTAAAAGAGGACGTGTTAAAACACTGTTTCTATGCAGAAAACACCACGTAGAGCACCGTTATTGTTTGTTAGCTGTGCTCAGCCATAGCTATAAGACGAGGAAGGTGATGTTTTGTGTTTAGTCAAAGTTAAAATCAAAACGTTAAAGTTAATAGCACTTTAAGTACCACCTTTAATGCTCATGTGGCCCTCTGCAAAAATAAGTGTGACACCCCTGGTGTGGAGAAAAAAACACTGCTTAGCTGTTCGCTGCACTGGTAAATGTAATATTGAGTTTGTTCACAAATACGGACATACACACACACACACACACACACACACACACACACACACACACACACTTCACAGCAGCTGCTGGCTGGAGAACTGCAGATCATTACCATGATACCTGAGGCTTAAAGCAGAACTTGGGCTTTCCCTGTTAGAGAACAAGACTGAGCTCCACTCCTCTAACTGAAAGCATCCAACCAGGCTTAGACAGGTTCATTTTACCACCATCAAGACTTTGCTGAGTGACTTCATCCTTCCTTTTCATTTAGATCAATGTTTGCTGAAACTTTACATCACAAATCAACTAAATGTGGACATCTTTTCCAGCACAAAGAGAGTTAACTACTGACTAACCCTATGACAGATGGATAAATAGCTGAAAGGAGATGAGGCTCTGAAGAGTGGGGGACAGGCAGATGGAAATGTCTTCCTACACAAAAAGAAAAAAAGAAAACTCAGAGGACTTGGGGAAAATCAAGATGACAGAAGGTGAATAGACTTGTAATGAAACTCTCAAGGTTGATCACACATGACAAGCTCCACTCCGCAGTGGTGTCAGGGTACACGCACGCACGCACGCACGCACGCACACACACACACACACACACACACACGCACACACACACACACACACACACACACACACACACACACACACACACAC
>JARVGW010000247.1:12801467-12825508 GCA_031762495.1 Anablepsoides rubrolineatus | reverse complement strand
ACACACACACACACACACACACACACACACACACACACACACACACACACACACACACACACACACACACACAAATAAATAAATTACAGGTGTGTCTGCAGACCGGCAGAGTCTGAAACACATCTGTCGTTGCCTTTCTTGGCAGGCTGTAAAAAGAAAAGTGCAGCTTCGACAAATCCCTCCAAAGTTGCCTATCAGTTCTTGAGTTCTTGAAAAAATGGGCGATCTGAAGTAAAGACGAGGATATCCTGCACGCTGAAAACTCATTAAATTGATGAGAAGATAAGGGGATGGAGGATGAACCTGCCAGATGCAGCCAAACCTGGAGCTCTCCATTGCAACCTTCCCTCCTCCCTCCCTTCCTCTCACTCCCTCCCTCCCCACTCTTTGGTTTAATCCCTCTCTCTCGCTCCGTGTCTCACCCACCTTCCACACACACTCACGCAAACAGGGAAAAGAGGAGAAAGCCAGAGAGCGGAACTGCGGCGGCACGATGGGGATATTCCGCCTGCTCCGTTACTGAGGCATCCGGAGTTCAGCCACAGAGCGCACCGGTGCGTGTGTGTGTGTGTGTGCGGGTGTGTGTGTCTGTGTGTGTGTGTGTATGCATGCGTGAGTGAGTGAAACAAGCAGACACTGTGACAAGAAAGAGGACGGGGGAAGCAGAGGGAGAGTGTTGACTCTGTCTGGAGCTTGGAGGGACCTAACGCCACTGGATGTGCAACAACTATTCCCAACTCCTGCCGCTCCGCCTGCACGTCCTCCTAACTTCTGCCTTGGAATTGTCTGCTCTCTCAGTTTCACCTCTAATCCATTAAGGAATCGGGTATGCATGGGAACAACCAGGGACCTGGGCTATCGCATCCTTTACGTCAGCATTTCACAGCCTGAGGTGAGTTGATCCTCTTTGATTTATTTCATCATTCAGTCTGCTGCTGCAAGAAGGAAAAAAAAAAGTCTGTTCAAATAACCTATGGAGAAGAAAATCCAGGAAATCTACTTGCTCAGTGAGACTAAATCCTGGATAAGCCATGAGAAATATTTCTCTACAGACGGTTTTCTCTTCAAGTCAGCTGATGGAAAATCAAATCTGTGCAGCTGCTGAAGGGAGGTAAAGCTCTGATTTTCTGCTCAGATACCTCAGCTGAGGTGAAGGGGTTAAAGGGAGATTTTAGGCAGCAGTTGCAATATAATTAAGATACTTTGGAAAACTTTAATAACAAAAAGATGTAAACGAAAGACATAAAATTAGAAAAAAAACCTGCTGGCCTTGCTTGCTGACGTTCATAAAACCTGGCAGGTCGGGGTTGTTTTTGTGTGCAAGAGGATTTTGATCCAGATTTAACTTGACTGAATGGGCTACATGGATAAAACAGTGCTTGTGTACAAGGGCTGGCATGATGCTGCATTTCCTTTTAGATTTGCAGCTGAGTGAGCATTACATAAAACACGTACTGATATCCATACCCAAAGAGAAAAAAAAACAAAAAAACTGCACGAATCCTTTGCCCCACTTATGAAGGAGGGGAAAATAAAAAATGAGAACTGGGTAGACCGTTTGTAGCATCTGATCTAAAACCTTTAACTAAATGCTCATTTAGAATAACGGACTGAGTTAAATGAGAATCCCCCTAAAGATTTGAGGCGTGTGGCTTTATTTGTGCATCAGAAACAACAAACCAGAGACCTACGCAACTTAATTGTCCTTCAGTTGCCACATGAAAGCAACGTCAGCTCCACTCGTCCTCACAAACCTCCTGCTATTACTCTGTCTCCCTTTCAAACACAGCTCACATCAAGGCTCTGATACCATCTCCCCTCTGCTCCATTTCACTTTCCACAAGCACAGAGGGGAGGGAAGAAAACAGCACAGAGTGAGGAGAAGAACCAAGAAATCAAGAAAACAGCTCATGTCTGTGAAATTAAGCAAGAAAACCGGTTTGTCATTCCCTCTTGGAATAATGTTCAAACTTTCAGAAAATCTTTTTTAGGCCTGTAAAAAACTGTGAGGATGTCCAAAGGATAAGGTGGGGCACGTCTTCACCTTCAGAGGGTCCTTCTCACTGGGAGGGCTACTCATCCATCCACAAAACAAATTGCTCTCCTAAAAAAGAACAGGCCAGATGCTGCCTTTCATGTGCTAATAGGATTATTAATTAAGACTCTGATTTTTACCCCCAAGGGAGCGCCACAACAATGTCACGGAGTTCAGGTGAATTGTTCAGTCGCTCGGGAGGAAATGTGTGTTTGTTTTTTGTGTGGAGAAGTCACTTCACAACTGATCTCACCAGAGTGCCTGGTGCCCGTGTGTACTTGTGTAAGTGTGCGTACAGCATGGGTTTCCCACTGCTTTGCAGTTGGTGCCCAGTTAGCTGAGGCTCCAACTGGCCCAGAGGCAGATGAGCTGAAATTGTGTAATTTTGTTCTCCTGTGGTGAGGAGAAATGTTTCATCCATGCATGTTGCTTTGTTTTGAGAGCTGGAATTGATGATTTTTGGATCCTGCTTCACAATCGGGCTTATGTCAGTGAATCATGTGATCTGTGTTTACCTGGAACCTCACAAGGTAAAGTCTCCTTTGTCCTTAGTTTATCACTTTGAGTGGCTCCTGTTGAACGCATCTAGACAATAACTGCCCCATGCTCAACGACAGCAATGACTACATTATAAACTGCTGCTACTCTTCTATGACACCCTGTAGTTTTCTTTGTGTTAACGTAAGTTCAATAGGTTGGACGTCACATTGCGAGTACCAATGATTGTTGTGCACAAAGTGAGAAATGTAACAACACTGTAAAAAGTGGATTTTAAACCTGCGTCTGCGGTCGGGTGGAGCAGAGCCCGTGTCTGCAGCAACCACTCTCCAGACTTTTATGAACTGTTTTTATCTGCTGTTTGGTGTAGTAAGATGTCTGATGGAGCAGATACTTTGTGATATCGGGCTTGATGATCAGTAAACTTTTAGGTTCTGAACAATTCATTCATCTTCATCAGATATGGATCATGTCCAACATATTTGTTCATTAATTGCTGGTATCTTTGACTTGAAACTCTTTCTAAATCCGTACAATAAAGATTCTACAATGGTTTACTTCATAGAAATTTAACTTCCAGCCCTCCATTTGAAATTACACAGTTCAAAACCACGACTGAATCTTTTTTACTTTTGTTTTGTAAAAGAAAAGAAAAAACTAAAAAAACTTAACCCTCTGCCAGGTTTTCATCTTAAACATAAAATCAAAACTATGGTCAATAAAAACATTGGTTAGAATAAAAGTTTTATTTGCTAATAATTTGACATTAACAGATCATGGTTGGAGCTTGGTCGCTCACCAGCAGTCATAGGTTCAGAGGGTTTATTCCACCTGAGTATCTAAGGGTTTGGTGAGGGATGAAGAGCCGTTGTGCCAACAACAGGTACCAGCCAGGTGTAAACAGGATCCAAAGAACCTCAGTGAACAAAATAACAAAGACCTCACTGATGTTCATCTGTGCCACAGAGTAAAGAAAGTTTTCTGTCTATTCTTTTGTTTATCACTTTCCTTGGTCTTCACATCCAGGCCATGTCCTCCCATCTTTTGAGTAAAGTCCCTCTTGGTTCCATGTCTGGATTGCTGCTTTGATGTGGGTCACCCAGACACCTGAATCTAGCTTTAATCTGGGCCCAGCTACCCACTGAATGCACATCCACATGTCTCTGTTGCCTCCATCCTAAACAGTAAGATCTTGGTGTCCTGCTCTAAATGATGGACAGAGATTGACGATGAGCTTCTTAATGGTTCAATGGTTTTATTAGTAACTCATTGTTAACTTTATGGGACCAAAGTTTCTAAATTCAGGAAGATAAAACAAGAAAATGTATTTATCTGGTTGTATTTTAAAACGTTAGTCCTTAGTGTAAAGTTCTTCAACCTTGTTCCTTGTGGCCCACTGCAGGGCTGCTAAAGAAGGAAAAATAAAAGTGACCCTTTTTAACCCATGGTTGGTTTATGTTCTTGTGGGCCCAGATGTATAAAAATGTTCATGTATTTGTGTATAATTATGTTCATCCATACGTTACCATGGGGGGTAGGGGGATCAAAGTATGAGAACATTTAGAAAAGATAGCCCCCTTTAAATGATAGATTCTTGTGAATTTTGTGGATAGAAATGGACATGATTCAAACAAGAGATAAACAAACCCAACAACCGTCTATATTACAGTAGATTATTTGAGCAGAGCCCAAGGATTCAGAGACCCCTGAGCTCTTAGGTCTGTTTAACATGACATGCCTCACTGAAATAAACAAGTGATTGACAGGCTTCCATTTAACTTGATGACATTGTGAGTATGCAATCTATTAGTATTTAAGGCAGGTGTACAGAAACAGTGAAATGGCTGCAGCATGCAGAACAGAAGAAAAACACAGCTGAAGCCCTTTGGCTTGAGTGGTTCTCAAAGACCACCAAAACAACATTTAGAAACTAATCTTGAATCTTACTAGGTGGAGGTCAAAGGTCAGGATCAATGACAGTAAAATTGACAATGTGGTGGAAGACCACAAATTGTGAACTCCATAACTGATCCACAAAAATCGAATTGACCATCAATGTGTGCTGGAATTACCTGTCACCTAAATCAGTCTTTGAAGGTCCTTTATGTGATCTTTATCATTCAAAATGACATTTTTATTGTCAAAAATAGCTTTGAAAAGTAAAAATGTTAATGGTATACACATTTATTTTTGAAATATCTCATTACCTTCTGAGATGTTGTTACCTTCAGTCTGCTCAGATTGATCCAAAATGTCTGCGTCCAAGGAAGCCACTTACTCTTGGTTTTATGCTTGCTAAGCTGTTCTTTAGGAAAGTTTTTCTGAGGTAATGTTAATAAGTAAAGGAAGAAAAGTTTAAGTTCAGTGGTCATTTTTCAAGCTGTCTTCTTTCCTTTTTGACTGATTTTTTACTTCTATTCAGTCCTGCACCACCCAAAAAAAGACCATAGTCTTTTCCTGCACCTGTGTATTCTGCTCATTCCCTCTTCTTTCCAACTCTGGTGCTTTTTGTGTCTTT
Organism: Anablepsoides rubrolineatus; assembly: GCA_031762495.1. Lineage (NCBI taxonomy): Eukaryota > Metazoa > Chordata > Actinopteri > Cyprinodontiformes > Rivulidae > Anablepsoides > Anablepsoides rubrolineatus. Next base: position 12,820,457 of record JARVGW010000247.1, on the reverse strand, counting down.
TTTCATCAAGGAATGACTATGTGCAAGCAGCAGGGGAGTTCTGTAGTTACCTATCAGCTTTGAAGCCTCAGCGTGTCTCGAAGGCAAAGAGAAGAGAGAGAAAGACTAAAACAGACATGCAACAACGAGGAATACGAGAAGACAAGTAAAAAAAAATGAGCGTAAAGACACGGGGATATAGAGTTGTGTAGAACGATGAAGAGCAGAAAAAAAAAGAAAAAGAAAAATGACCTGATGCATCCTGATTAGAGCAGGCAATATATCCCTTCCTCGGTCCTGCTCTCCATTTACAGTAGCCGGTGTGCTCAGTGATGTATAGACAGGATTCCAGAGAATTAATCAAACGCCCACGAACCCACCTGAGCATGAGCACATCACATACGCCAACTAACTACAGCGAGCAGGGACATAGCAAAGAAAACAAGTACAATTCAGTGGAGACAAGCTGGGTAAAAAATAATAATAAGGCTGATGTCCGCAGGCTACAGTCCAAGGATAAGAGGTGCCCATAAATACAGACTACCATGTTCTTTTTATGACTGTAATTTCTACTACCTTACACAGCGGGGGGGGAAGGGGAAATTTCTAATGATGTGAACACAGACACTCCAAGGTCTGCAAAGCTCATTGGAAGTCTCTTAGTCTGGGTGAAGGTACTGCTTAAGTTCTGATGATGAGCAATAACATTGGTATACAAGCTAAAATGTGCCTACGACGGACACTAGACATATCTGAATCATCACTTTGAAGCCATCATGAAATTTTTCTGGCAATCTATGATTAAAAATGCTGAATTATATTTAAAGCTACTGTCACTGATGAAGAGATGTACTAAATATGAATAGTTCAACCTTTAGGATCATCGAAAAACATGGTTTTAAAAGGGAGCTTTACATCATGTTATAATGTCATTCCATCATCAAAAACATACCAAAAGCATTATGAAGATGTGCTGAAGTGGGAGTGTAGAAAACGGTAGCAGGTTCTTAAACAGACAGAAGCTTAATTTCAAGACATTTAGACTCTGATGTGAATCAAACTTATTTTTTGATATAGAATTTTTATAAAAACTGAAGGTAACACAGTTATAGACCTGAACTATGTGTCTGGAAAATACATAATACCCAGATTTACCTCAACTATAAGCCCCCCCTTTATTCTGTTGAGTCATAATGTTACTACGGCAGCCCTGAAGGGACAAACCAAGAACTGACTTAAAAACTGTTATTAAACATCTTTGCTGCCATGACACTACTTTTCTGCACCATTATAACAAAAAGTGTGATTTGAAAGGTAGTGATTTGAAATCTACACCTCTAGACATAACTGCACCTTTACTCTGAATTTTTAGTGTCGAGTCTTTGAATTCTAAACACCTGTTTATGTAAATAAGTCTTACAACGATTCAACAAACACTAAACCTAAACAAACAGCCTGCAAGTATATTCTCTAACATCTCTGCAAAGCAAGTAGTTTATGTTTTTGTAACATTTCTCATACAGAATCTTCTTGTTTTAGCTCGACCCATAATTTCCTGCTGATTAAAATTACAGCGATCAGAAAACAAAACGATTACAGAACTGTCATCTTCAGTCAATGGAAATCTAAAAATAGTGTTCCAGGTATTTTTTAACTTCAAGCTAACAAGAACTGAAAACCTGTCCTCCATTTGCAAAATTATAAACCCTTAATAAATTATTGGCATCAAATGGGCCTTCATTGATCTAATTGTCCACAACCAATTTAGATGGTAGTTGTGTCATGATGACAGAAAGGTTAGATTAAACAAGAGGCTACTTTAGCATTATTTTCAAAAGGTTGATTATGGGTGTTATAAAAACACAAAGATGGCATTCCAAAGAACATTTTCAACGTTAAACCTGTTTAAAAAAATCTATTTTATGGCTCCTAAAAAGATGTTTCTGTTTGGACACGAGTCTGAAATAATAAATACCTTTAGAAGTATCAACTGTTCACAAGCAGAACATTTGTCAATTCCAGTCAACAGCTGAGCGATGTAAGCATCTGTAGCCGTTATTGTAACGCTACATGATGATTCTAAAATGGCAAAATCCTTAAAGCAGTTCTTGACAACAGAGCAGTAAACCGTGACGCCTGATCAGCAAACCGCCTGAGAGAGAATCCCCCTAAAATCCTGTGACATGCAGTGCTCTTCTTGAGCATTAAGCAACTAAAGATTGTCTGCAGCCGGCGCCTCGTGCAACGCACTCAACTAATGAAGCCCCAACAAGGAACCCAGTGTATTACTGTTGATTTATTGTTAGTACTCTTAAGAGAAAAATCAAAGATGTTTCAAAACATGACTAAGCCTCGTGTAATTATGAACAGAGGCTGTCAGAAGAGAGGAAAACAAAGAGTGGATTACAGTGGGGTCTTGAATTTCCACTGCTGTGATCAAATTTCTGCTTATTTCTTCAAGCAGCATCTAAACCATATAAACTTTAAAATGTAGAATTTATTTTTATTGTGTCATGCCTTTAAGATCATTGTGTTCCTTAATGAATAAAAGAACAGTTTATGCTGACTTTGGATTATTCTACATATTAAAACTTTATAAAGGTACAAGATAAAACAAAAATATTAAAATATTTAGTATTTACATTGCATACCTATTATGTACTTTTAGATTCATTTAGACACAAAAGCATTAGCAAAGTTTGATCTTAAGATGCTAAAAAGCTTTTAAGTTTCAGCTTTGTTCCTATAAGAATGAGCAAAATTGAAACTAACTGATTCATTAACACCTGCCAACCAAGGTAATAGGGTTTTTACCTGTGTCTCTGTCTCTGTATGTTGCTCCCTCTCATGATAAACTGATCATTTAAAACACAGGCATTAAAGGAAAAAAGCAATATGCATTCTCTCTGCTGAGCCAAGATTTTCATTCCAGGAATCAAAGTAAAATGAGCTTAATGTCCATCTTTAATCCAAAAGGGACAGATCATCAAAAGCAAAACTATGTAACCAGATCACTAAAAGTCATTGTGCTAAATTTCTAGTAAAACATTTTCAGATTTCATTCTCACTGCACAAAGCTGTTTAAGTAATGAAAAAAAAAGGAGGAAACGTTCAACGCTTATCGCTGCTACTAATTGACATGTATAGCCACGTTTCTGGGTGTTTAATAAATTCAGTTTCCCCGATACATGCTTCATTAATGGATTCCCCCTTTGGTGGAGTAGAAGCGATAAAACAAAATTAGTCAGGCTAAAAGTTACGATAAACGTTTTTTTTTTCCCCACCGGGTTGAACGAGGACACTGAAATTTGCACATTTTGAGATTTCTTCTCCCCAGGCAAATAATCAGAGTGGCATTCGAAACCGTGCTGACACATGTGAAGTTTAAAAGAATGCAAATAATAAAAATTTAATTCAAGGTGCTGAGTCTTAGATGAACAAAGCCTTGAGAATAAAAGCCACTTCTAATAAAGTAAAATGATTTGTGTTATTAAATATACTTTCAGTACTATAAAGCTGAAATTTGAGGCAAAATTACCTGTAAAACTCTTTGAATTTGCAGGGTTTAAGGACCTATCCCTGTGTTCCTAGAATCAACCCAAACACTTCTCCTTTATACCCGAACGTGAGCTGTGCTGCAAAAACAAGGTCAGATGTGAGCATGTCGAAGTGTGTTTTTGGCCTGGGTAGGAAATAGTGGGTCAGTTCACATGACTGGCATCCCCTTTCATTTGAAGGAAACCTAAGCCCACCGTATCAAGGGGTCAGCTGTCTAAGCATGCGTGCTGGATGGTGTTGTTTATGGGAGAGGCCGTGGTGTTTGTGTTCCAGCCAGAGGTGAGATACGAGTGCTGCAGCGGTCGCCCCGGTCTCAACCCAATGGGTAATAAATCAGATATGTGAAGCCAGGGACACATCATTTAGCCTACAGCGCTGATCTGTCAAAAAGGATCAAATTACGGTGCAAATACCATACAATGCCATCTAACAGTATGTGCACTGTGGAGCTTATGATTAGAATAAAAGAGATACTTGCAGTTTATGCTGACAAACTGCATGCAAATCTGCCAGTTTGGAAACAACTCGCTCAAATATAAATCAGCACATATCCAAACGTAAGGTTTAATTTGAGCTCAGATTATAACAGAAACATTCTGTGGGTGCAACCAGGGGTGGGGATTGGGAGGGAGGGGGGGTCAGTTGAATTTATCTCCCATTCAAAATGTCACCATCTGTACAAACATGCAGAGGACGACTGGCAGGGATGGATCAGGAGAGCTCAGCCATGCTGATGAACAGATACAAGTCCAGGAGTGACTGTGACATATTCAAAAGGACAGGAGAAGAGAGAAAATTCTGACTTTCTTCAACTGAAAGGCTTCATTTGCCAGACAGACGGCTTCATAATTGGAAAATGAATGGGTTTGAGACACGCAGCCAGGTTCTGCTACTTTACATTCTTGTAACTCTCTACTTTCGAAGCTCAATCAACCTAATGGCAAGAAGGTCAGCAGTCACTCAGTCATTTTTTTGCATGCTTTATAATAGAGCTCTCACCAACATTTTTTCTCTCTCCTTTATTTTCAAACTACATTTTTGTAGCACCTTTTTAACACACTATCATATAAACATGCCTAACTGTATGTCTTGTGAAAGGCATTATAACTTATAGAACGTATAACGTTATATCAGTTTTTCAAGGAAGTTTAACAACAAAGAAACAACCTTGTTACATTTGTATCAGCCAGATAAGGTGCCACTCTGCCCACTGGATCGGAGTAAAGCATGTGGCATTTGTGCGGTCCGATAAGCTGCTTGAAATGGTGCTTAAACTCTGCTTTTCACTCTCTGTGACACAATGTGAATCAATGTGGAAGAGTTCTGGATCTTCTGTTGATGCTGAGCACAATAAGGAACATACATGTGGGAAACATGAAAACTGTGCTGGCAAAAAGGAAGTTTTCAATTTTGAGTCTCCTTTTCAAAACTTTTAAAGATGGCTGTCTTAAAAGGATCTCAGGCGTGTCTTTCACCTGTATCACTTTGATATTCCAGTGTCTTGATGCAATTTACGGTACTTGTTTTTTTTATTAACTCTTATTGAGAAAGCACATGACAATTTGAGTTTTCTTTCACATTTTAAAAATGATTAGTTTAAAAATAAACATTAGAACTTGGGTGGTGTGAGAGCCCAGTAACAATCCCATCATTGACATGATTGTTTAAATATGTGCACCAACATATAGAGCAGCAAGCTTTTTATAAAATCTTGACATATTATGTCCACTTTAACCATGATCTATTAAAGATATCACTATGAACTTTGAGAGAGAAAAACAGTTTTTCTATTGTGTGGATCTCTTGCACAACATTTATCCAGTCTTCAGTTGTAGGTGGTTCAGGTTTGAGCCATGTCTAACCCTAACCTAACCCGAACCGTAGCCCTGTGAGGATCTTTTTACTTGCAGAAAATAGGACGCACAACAGTGTTTTATCATTAGAATTTTCTTTATCCACTGGTGTGTTACACAAAAATATGTTTTCAAAGGTTAAAGGAAAATCAAATGAAAATATATTATGTATTAATGAATTTAAAACTAATACTGATGGAAGGTTTGGCCAGTCCCCCAAAAATCTAAAAAAAAAAAATGATTTGTTCATTGCTAGTTGTTCTTGACCTTCGCCCTTTTTTGAAAATCAGATTTTAACTTTTAATATAATTTTAAAGTCCGACACTCATGTTTTCAAAGTGCATATTCAGCAAAATATGATAGAGACATAAAAAACAGGTATACTTTATTGCAAATCTTTAAAATTAAATAGTTTTTTAAATGATTTTTAGTCATTTTTAAAGCTCTTCCCTTCCAGATTTATAACTCACATCAACTTATCTTTCTTATGTAGTCAATGTGTTGCTCAGTTCTGCAGTAATACACCCAAGGAGAGAGTTAGCGTCCAGTAATATTTCCTCCAACATCTTTTTCTTCTTACTGTAGGTTTTTATATATTTGATAAATAGGTTTGGGCTGTGTCGAGATGTTTTTTTTTTATTCAGCAGTGTTGGAGGGTAAAAGCCCGGAGCAGATGGAGGTACTTTATCCTACTGAAGGCACAACTTCAAATAATTCAGAAAGATGATGTGGGGTGATTTATTTAAGATAACTGGTTTCACGTGAACCATAAGCACAAATTAAAAACTGGTAAATAATTTGAAACCTGTTCTTTTGACTCTAATTAAAATGCAGTCTCAGAGCAGTTGTGTAGGTTTATTTCCTGACTAAAACGTATTGTGTTGCATCCATGGACTCCAGCGGGTTTAATAGCAAAATAGTCTTTAAAATCAGATTATTTTTAATAAAAGCTTTATTTTAGCATATAGCAGTTAGTTTTTGAAGGTCCATCTAGAACGCTCTCTGAAAGCTTCTTGACTTTGTGGGGTTTCTTACAGATCAGAACCATTTAAATAATTAGTAACTTCCCTCCAAACAGTTCTACTTTGTTTTTCTTTACTTGTGGATAAATCATCGTAGATATTCTCTAATAACTGAAACTTTCTCCACTTAAATCGTCCACGCTCACACAGTCCTCCGTCATGAAAATGTCCTGCCTGTAGCAACTCTCTAACGTCATCAGGACTTTGGCATTCTTCGGCGATATGCTCGGGTGTTTCTGTGACTAGCTTTTTTTTTTACACTTGCCTGGCCCAAATGTGAAAATAAAAAACATACAGCCATCATATTCTACTACAGTGATTACCTGTTAAGGGCACTTGGGACTGTTATGGTGGGTGTTGGACTTTAAGAACCTCTCTATAAGTAATTCCTGCATTGTGCTGAATGTGCATTTACTACATACTCTTGTTACTGTGGGCAGAGTTGTTTATATTTGTGCTGTTTTAACGTTGTCCGTTTCAAAAATTAAATTAAAAAACTGTATCCTCACTGTAACGTCTGGTCATCTACTCTAGTTATCACCTGTCTGTTGAGAATCAAACCAACATCTGCTTGTGCAGCAGAAAGCTCCCATCTGTAACCTGTCTGTATGAACATGCTGTGCTGCTCTCACTCACCAATGATGTTACCGGGCGATGTGCGACTGGCTCCAAGGGGAGGTCTGTCAATCTGCAATGCTGATGGGTTCATCTGCCTTCAATGGCATTTTTAGGTTTCAAACAACTTGTTTCAGGAGAAAATGTCCATGCTGTTCAAACATGACAGAACAGGAGTTTCTCATTCTCATGTTCACTAAACATTTAGCATCTGGCAAGAGCAAGTTGGAAATTTAGACATTTTGTAACCAGGAACGGTTTAAATCACTATAAAACTGACCTGAATTCCTTTGACAGGGTATATATATAGAACTTTTTAATTTAATACCTTTTAATGCCTTTTTAATACCTTCCCAATACTTTTTAATACAAACACGACTTCAAGCTGCAACCTCTTGAACCTGTTATTACAGTTACTGATCTCATGGTTACTTCTTTGCCTAAAACACTGACCTATTTACAATTATTCATTATTTAACCCTTAACCAAGACAAAAAAAAGTGATTTCATTTTTATGTGTAGGAACAGCATACACCCTTACTGATGGAGAAGGCCAAAAAGAAAAAAACAACATTCAATCCACAGCTTCCAAGTGAGGAAAAAGACATGCTTGTATTTGGAAGTTATTTATTTTTGACAGATAAGCTGAGAGGTATAATTGGTGCATCTGATTTAGCAGCCATGAGCGTGTGGAGTGTTTGCTTATGGTAAATCAGCAGGCAAAAGGGGGAATTGTATTATTTTCTGGAGCCTCAGAGGCACTGCAGAGTCACAAAGCTGGTATTATACCTGGGATAGAATTCATTATCTCGTCTTGCTTCTCCTCAGGGAGTTGTTGTACAGTTTTCTGACAAAAGTTTATGTTTGCAAGTGTTGTTCACATGATTTTATCCATTTTATGTTAATTGACCAAGAACAGATACCATTTTCGCAGATGCAGAGGGTCCAAACATTACCCCAAGAGATTCAGTAACTTCTGTCTATTTATAACTTTCACACAGAGTCATAAATTAAAACATTATTGCCTGCCTCTGCCTTTTAGAAGAGAATAACAATAAAGTATTTTTAAATGGAAAAAATATTGCTTACTAATTTAAATATACTTAGTACAAAACGTGAGGCCATTTGTGTTTGGTAGATTATTTCTTTGTTGTAACAATGCTTTTTGCCAATAAATCCTACATCGTTTGAAATCCTATTAAATTACTTTTGAAATGGTGCTGCATTAGTAAGAAACGTTCAATCGTGTTGCCAAATCTGCTCTGCCATTTTCAAACAGCTTGTTTTGCTGTTGCTATTGACACTTGTTTTAAGCTCTGGTGCTGCCAATCAGGTGCTCACTATAAGATTTATTGCCAAGAAATATTTTTACAACAAAGAAATAATCCACCAAAACACAAATTTCCTCACTTTTTGTGCTAAGTTTACATACTATTGCACTATACTATAGTACTGTTTTATAGTACAGTAACTTGTGCTTGTAAAGAAACATAACTATCATTAAGTCTTACACCAAATGATTTTGTCATGGGTATTTATGAAGTTCTGGTCCAATATAAAGTGATGTAGACTAACTACAGTTGTAAGATATTATGTTCCATGAATTGCAAAAGTGAATAAATCCCCAGAAAAGTTTTAATAGACATATTTTGCTGCTCAGAGGATTGTAGCGTTGCTTTTGAACTACCAAGATAAACTGACTGCTCTAAAAACAATGTGAAATGTGAATCATTTTTAACAGTCTGTAAGGCAGCTAGTTGCTTATTTTCATTCTCACTGTGTAGGTCTGGCTCCCATGGTTCAGTCAGAACCCATAAACCATAATATGGTACCAGCACACAGTGACTACAACAGGGCTAAAGTCAAGTGTCTTGTTTAAAAGGGGGCCCTCATGTATATAAACCAGCACAATAGTCATAATTTTGGTTTAAAATGTGTTTGAGCATGTAAGAGTATGATTGTGTTGTATAATTGTGAATGCAGGGACACATAACCACTGCAACAGCTCCCATAAAAACAGAGACAGAGACTAATCAACTTAGAGAAGGGAGGAAAACAGGTAATGAAAGAGGCTTTAACTGGCAATAAAAGAGTGAAAATGAAGCTGAAACTAGAGCTACTGGTTTCACAGAAAAGCTAAATGCATTATGGAAATCTGCTGGCAATTTTCTTAGGTCATGTTGACACCATAAACCTGCAGGATTTTAGTATAAAACCACCAAAAACTATCAAACAATTACAGTGACTCAAGAAAGAAAGAACAAAAAGCTTTGATTTAAAATGTTAACTGTCTCTATGCAGACATAGAAAAGAACTTTTATGGCACAAGTTGCTAATATTAACATTAAAAACAGATAAGCTAAGCAATTTATTTCTTTACACATTTCTTTTTGCTTTCTGGAAACTTTTAATCATGTTTCTCCAAAACTAACTCTCCTTAAGTTTAGAGTGTATAAGAATTGTGTAATATGTAATACTATGCCTCTGATAGTTGATTAAACCCAGCATCTTTCTCTGTGTTTTTCAGGAAACATGGTGAGCAAGGAGGGTGGTAAATGCATGCTCACCAACTCAGAGTCTGACTCAGAGGCAGCGCCTTTGCCCTCCACCTCGCTGGCGCTGGAGGTGAAGTATTCCCTAGAAGCGAGTCGACAGGTGAGGAAGAGAAACAAGGCCCTGCAAGTGCGCTTCAAGGACATCTGCGAGGCACAGAACGAGCAGAGGGAGGCAGAGCTGCAGGCAGCGGGGAAAGGCGGCAAGCCCATGTCGTATAAAGTGGCGTACCGCAAGTACATGACCGTCCCCGCACGCAGATCCATTCCAAATGTCACGAGGAGCACAGGCGTGCAGACGTCCCCTGACCTGAAGAAACGCTACCAGACTTTCCCCTTTGAGCGTAAGAAAGGACACACATTTAAACACGTGGCAGCAGTGGAAACGTATAAAGGTCAGAATAACGGTTTTGTCATGGAGGTAAAGCAATCCAAAGGGGCTGAACAGGGTTTAGATGATGAAGACGACGGAGCCAGTAGAGGGAGTGGAGTCCTGAGGACCAGGGCTCTGCTCCATACTAATGAGTGCATTGCCACAGTGGAGCAGCACAGTGCACCCGATGGCCTGTGCTCTGATGCTCTGCTGCTCAGTTGCACTGCAGACACAGACTGCCTTGCAGACACACCAAGAGGAAGCGGTGCCGGCACACAAACCAAGTACCAGCTTTGCAGCGTCCCTTCAAAAGCAGGAACTGGATTACAACACAGGGAGACCAATATAGACGGTTTGGCAAAAAGGCAACTGCTCAGTCTGGAGGAAGGCTCGTCCCGAACTCTCCCGGACAGGCCCTCCAAGGTGACGAGCCCCATCGCATGGAACTCTCTTACACAGGTGGAGTGCTTGGACAGTCCATCTGTGCAAAGCAAACGAAAAAAAGGTTTGCAGCTTAATGGGCTGATGGGTGAGACATTACCACGACCCAGTGGAGGCTGTACAACAAAGGCACAGTGCCACACGGGACAGATATCTGCCCGGCCTATACGGGGCATGGATGAACCTCTGTCACCCACCACAAGTGGTGTGGCTGATGGGGCATCATCCACCCAAACACAGGAAGCCTGTAAGCAAATAGTGCCTGTGAATCAGGACAGGGATGTAAAAGCACAGCTCCAAGCCATGGAAAACCTCATCAGCTCCAGCCAAGAGACCATCAAGGTGCTGCTCGGGGTCATCCAGGAACTGGAAAAGGGAGAGGCTCATCGAGAAGGGTAGGACATCTCATTACAGATGTAAACGTTTCACATCTGCCTTTTCCCCTGACACAGGAGCCAAAACTCCAACTCAGAGTAAGTGCTAAGTTAAAGTCACAGTCCTATAATGCTGCTTTCTTATTCACAAACTTACCATTCATAAAGCTAATTGTATGGAACGCAATAAAACCATTTTTATGTAAATTACCATGAGGCTAGAGATTAATGTCGCTCTGAAAATGAGTCAGCCGCCAGCCATGACTGAAGTCGTTCTGAAAACAACACGTGCTGAAAAAAACAACTGTTTTTAATCAGTCACAGCAGGCATGCAACCTGCACCACTAATACAATAAGGTCAGTTAGTGCCTCAGTACATTAAAAATGTGTTAATCCAATGTTTATAAATGGAAATGCAAATGTAAAATGTAATTATTCAACTAAGTGAAACCAACAATGGTAAAAAAACGACTGAAGTGCACTACATCATTTATGTGATTTCACCTGGATGTACTCTGTAGTACAGTGTAATACCATGATGTAATGACGCTTATTAGAAATACTTCAAGGCTTCCTTGCAGATATTTAAAGTTCCTTAGTAAACAATGTTCTTGGCTGACTAGTAGTGATATTATGTAACATACATTACTTTTGACATTGTAATAATAAAGCCATATTCTTGAAACTAAATACTTATCAGTTAACATCAGTGGTACTGCAACTAAGTTCCTTTGGATTCAATAAGAATCCTGTCAACTGAAGTAAAAACAGAATAAATATTAAGATATTTCAAATATAAAAATCATTCTGGGAAGTATATTAAACAACAATTACAACTGGCCTTATACAGACACAAACTAACAAATATGTGCAAATGTTATTCATAAGTTTGAGGATGATGGAAAAAATCCACGGTTTGTGAAAAAGACATATTGTTTAATAGACACCAAGTGTAGGCCTGTCACAATAAATGTTGCTAAATTGTCTCAGAAATTAGTGCGATAAATGATAATATGTTTGGAGACAGTTTTAAACTAATATAAATGGTACCATCTCTACCCGTCTCCACTGCTTACGAAGCTTACGGAAGTTACCAACAACAATATTAACAATATTTACAAATGTTTTTTTAAAAAAAAGTACCAACTGACCTGGAAAGAAGATTAAGAAAACACCACAACAGAAGCTGCAGAAGCTGTAAAATCGCTTCCCACCTCCTCTATTCAAGTCGGCTCATTGTATTCTGTATGTGTCTTCCCGTAGTTCCAATTTACAAAATTTACAATGTAAAAAAAAGACATAAAAAAAGGAGGAAACTTTTAGCAAGCCCAAGGTTCGGCACGTTGCCCTGGGGGCATCCTGAGGCTTTGCCAGCTCAAAAATGGGTTAAAAAAAACAAAGATGCATCATGCTAAGACCATGTGCCTTCCTGCACTAAGGAGTAAACACAAAGAAAACAAGCAGGCAAAAAAATAAAAAAATTACCATGTGATTAATTGATTTATTGTTATTGCATCAGGCTGAATGTGGCTGAGTGTATCAGATAGTATCAATCCTTGCTAAATAGAGGCTGTCCAAAGGGTAGAAACTTGCTGGAGTTTAGTAATCAAATTGGTTGGAACTGGTTGCTCAAGAGTAAAAACGTGAAATAATCTCAATATCCAAATTGTGTTCAAATATCAAGTGTCAGTCATGTTTATAACTCACCTATACTTATAAATGTCTGGAATCAATTAGTATCAACTTGTCTGACGATGAGGGTTAAACTCTTTGTTTCTGCTGGGGCTTGAGGGAGGAATAAGATGCCACAGCAGTCGGAGTTCACAACATTTGAAAAGGCAGTTATCCCTTCTTCCAATCTTTCACAAGGTAGCCTTAATCTCCTTTTCACCAAACTCATAAAAGAGCACTGCGAGTGACAAGTAAGCAGACCTGTGGTGCAGCTCGAGGATCTATACATCTGTTTAATCTGGTTGGATACAAAAAAAGCAGGTTTAATAAATCTAAATTAGCAACTACTGTAAAAAAAAAACATGTTTTTGTTCATTAATTGTTGCAAATACTTTAGATTCAGCGAGCAACATAATCCTTATGTAATCCATTCAAGCCTAAATGAGCCTGTTTTCTTGTCCAAACACAGTGCAGTTGTCTTTAGGCAAACTTTAAGTTTTAAAGATAGAAATGTACTGCAGTGGAAACATTTGAGCTTGTTTTTAACCATATTACATTATTCTTTTAATTTTCTTACATAAATGAGACTAACCCTGAACCCAAGCATAACTGCTAACAAGTTGCAGGTGAATGAGTGCAATTACATCACATAGACAGCTGCTTTTATTAGTCAACACAAACGCTTCAAGGTTGATCTTTTTAAATGTGTTCGTCAGATGCAGCGGAGACTTGCCAGGAGCCAAGTTGTATTATATATATATATGTGTGTCTTATTTGTTAGCCTTACACTCTAAAAAGCACTCCTTGTCTTAGGAAAACAGAAAAACAAAACTGCTTATCCTTGAAACATGCCATTCCACCCAGTCAGTTCATAAAGTAGGTTGTGCAGCCGGTGAAACTGTCAATCACATCTGTCAACCAATGGCTGCGTGGCAGATGCTGAAATATTTCTATTAGCCCTCAAGTCTAGTGACAACAGAAGTTAAAATGTTTACGAGAATTATAATAAGAGGGAAATATTTTGTATAGTCAGAAAAAATATAGATGTATATATTTTTTATTGAAGCCAGTTTGTTCTTGGTGGTGGCTCCCTCTAGCATGAAGGTCTTTAAGGTTCAAGTTTGCCTTTTTGGTGAATGGGTATGGATGAATGTGAGCCTCGTAAATGGGCCCGTTGAGTAGTCTAAAGTGGTCTGTAAATATATGCCACAGGCATGAGGCATCACACAGATCATTGTCATGGAATCCCATCAGCATTTTGGGGCAGTTGAGCAGATTGTGCCCAGTTAGGACTCCAACTTAAATTTTCCTTGTCAGGATGATGAAAGCTTCCCCAAACCTAAGATTTGGGCCATTTATCAGTTCCCTGTCTACAATCTGTCAGCTCCCTCCAGCGGATTGAGTGTTGATGTCTAATCCAGGCCTGTAGGACAGTCTTACAGACTGTTGTTGAAATACCTACAACAGGCTCTGGATCTTTGAAATAGGTCTGACTGCCAGCTTTTGCGAGGTAGTCAGCTCTCTCATTACCTTTAATGCCAGTATGACCTGGTACCTATTTAACAGTAACAATGTTATCTCTCCCCAGTTGGTAAAACTTTAATACGACATCAAACACACAGAATTGTATAAATGTTCCAATCACATTGCATTTCTTACGCTTCATATTTTACCCTCTTTTAAGCTCGCTGTTGTAATGAGACAACATAATAGTATTTTTTTCTTTTTACCAACTGATAGAACCTACTTTGTTTTTAAAAAAGACTTGCACAAGAAGAGGGCTGTGACCAGAGATAAAAGCTTTGTATGTTGGTCAAAACAAAAAGATTTATGAGTTATCTATAAGGCTGAACCTTAAATTTCTCTTTTAGTTTTATCTGCACTTCTTTTGGTCTGAGCTGCAGTTGCATTTCATCTCTTAATATTGAAAACAACCTTTTGTATGGATTTGTATTAAAACTTTCTAAAAAGAAAACAATATAAAGCTAATCTGCATATGCTCATCCTAAAGTCATCACTGACTTTCTAGAAAAATAGTGATGTTTGACAACCTGACTATAGAGCAACTAGTAGGAAAGAAATCCTCATAGTGCATACATATTTAGGAGTTTAGAGAGAACAAGAATTTCAGTTCTCGATATGTCTCTGATATATTGTAGAAATGACAATAAAGTTGAATTGAATATTCATGCTACATATAAGCAAACACCTAAAAGGAATATTACTTGTGTATCACAAAGATGTGCACATGTCTAAAACACATCATATGTTGCATCCAACAGGACAAAGCTTAGGATACTGCTGTATCATCAGAGTGTTGGCAGAGAAGAGCCAATTAGTCTCACTCTTAGCGACTTGTTGCTAACCTGTCTATTAGCACTGTGTATCTGTGCTTGTTTTTGTGCTTCTGGACTGCCACCCACAAAATGACCTTTGGGAGAGCTCTCCTGGCAGCACAAAGGGTGGAGGGTGTATAAAAATACCGTTAATGGCACTTTTGGCTTCCCTCTCCCCAGGGATACTCGCCAAAATGAGCCCTGCTCTCTTATTTTCTCTTATCAACCCGGTATGATAGAGCGGTGGGGAGGCACGAAAGATTGAGAGACAAAGAGACTGAAGGAGGGGAGTGAGGAAAAAGAGAAAATAGAGTAAAGATGTTCAGCGGATCCAATGCAACCAGTTTCATTGATTGGCTCACCTGGTGAAAAGTTATGTGGCCTTTTCAACTGTATTAAAATGTGAACCTGTCTCCCACAGAAAGCCAATTAATTACATGTTGTGCATAAAGAATCCAAGGTGCAAACTTCAAGCACACTTGCTGTGTCACCGCACCTTTCCTCTGGACGCCATTACCCAAGTCTGCAGCAGCTTCGAATAACGGCATCGATATCAGCTCCTCTAATACCTGTCAGAGCATGCAGCTCAAGAAGCAGCGCAGTAGATAAAAAGGAGGATTTTATGATGGGAGTTTAATTTTTATTGGTGCCGCACACGATGGGCAGCGTGACAAGCACCGTGGTGACAAGCGATGAAATATGTCTGTGGTTCTGCAAAGACGAAAGAGGGAATTTATTAGTGAAAGCACATTACCCTCAATGATAAGAATGATTTGGTAGACTTTACAATCTTAAACTGAGAATTTCAGACTTGTAACAGAAAAAGGTTCAGTTCTGCTAAGAAAACCTATTTTATCACAAACTGGAGACTTTACAGCATTGTTTCCTTAAAATAAACACTTTCTTCCAGTCCCAATAGTAGCATCTCAGGGGTAGCAGAGTGGTTAGCAGGAAGGCTACTAATGCATTGATTCAGTCATACTTGAAACAATACATAGAAGAATCTAAATTTTTAATTTGCTTTTAAACTAGCTGTTGTGCTAACTCCGATATATTTACATTTATGGCTGACATGTTGGATAATATGCATTGTCCTAATTTAAATATAGAAGAAAGAAAAATGCAAGTGGCAGAGTTTGCAGCAAAAGTTCCCAGTTAATACCCTAACCTAACCGTAGTCATAGAACTGAGTTGGTGAGTATGTGTGAAGGGGGCTAGTCTGTGCAGTACTATAATCTAACAAACAGTACTACCACTACACTGATTATAAAAGACTGGTTTTATGTGTGTAGGCAGAAACAGGACTGAATAATGTGTGGATTGCATGTTAATGACTGCACAATATATATGTAGGATGCTATTTAATCAGGCAACTGAACAGAATGTTTGTATATTTAGTGATGATTGCATTACAATGATACTAATACTGCATAAAATCCAAGGGTCTTCATCCTAAAACAAATGATTAAATCAGAGAACCTAAACGATTTTCATCTCACAGGTAATAACTCATACATATCCTTCCCTACGCTGTTCTGTTCTGCACAGAATTGATTATTCAATGGAGAAATAATTCTGAAATGAGTAAAAAAAAAAATCAATAACTAAGGAAAAACGAGAAATCTTCACATACCAAGAAGGAGCAAATAATTCTAGTGTAAATAAAAATAAAAAAGGTTTATTTCTAAAAAAAACATGAGGTTGTTCAAATGATGACATTCTAGGTTAAATGCTTTACATCAATGAGATAAAAGAAACACTTGAAGTTTTCTTGTTTTCTTTGTCCTTGTCATCAAAGTGTGCTTATGCAAATTCTAAATTCTGAGGACGCTTTGTGATCAAAACATCATTTAAATGCCAATCAGCACTCATAGCATGTCCTCTTATTCCCATTTTGACCTCCAAACAGTCACTGTGCTCCTTCTGTCCGAGCTGCAGGGCACAGGCCACTCAGGAGGGCAGCGTGGCTCCTCATCGCCCTCATTTACTTTCACCCCGCTAACGAGAGATGACAAATAAGATGAGAAAGGAAGGTGTGAGGCAGCAGCTTAACAAGTCCTGTAATTACTCATTCACCATTCTGCTCTCCCCTGCAGACTCTCCTATCGAACTGGACAGGACATGGCTAACTGTGACACATGCCGGAACAGCGCATGCATTATTTACAGGTAAGTAGTCGTGCTTCTTCAAAGACACAGCGATCCAAATGTGTCCTGTCCATTCTCCTTGAGAGAAAGACAACGAGTGAATTAGGGTTAAAACAGCAGAGGGGAAAAGGGGAGGAATGGCAAGATTCCAGTAACATAATCTAGATGAGCTTTTAAAAGGTATGGGACATTAACGCGCCAAGCCCTTGCTCTAAAAATATGCATCTTTGATTCCCTAATTATCCCTTCAGCATCATTTCAATCACTGTCTGGAGCTGAGCAGGTGCAGAGTTCGCTGGAGGGGAGAGGAGAGGGCACACGGTTGAAAAGTGGAGAGGTCACACACGAGAGAATGAGTGATCACAGGGCCAAGAAAGGTGAAATTAATTAACGTCAAACATTGTGAAACATCTTTCTTGTGCGTCGTTGCCAAGCCAACAGAAGCTCTGAATGTGTTCAATCTCTACTTAGTTTATATCACGGCTAGCAGAGATGTGTCTGAAGTTATCTGTAAATGATTTGATTTATAAAAACGTCTGCTTCAGTCTATAAAATCTGCATGATCAACTCCAGTCTGCATTGCAAGACAGAATAACAAATGCAGATAATAAAGTGTCTTTTACACATTTAATAGGTTCTGAACATTAATCCATGCTTAAATGTAATTGTTTCAACCGTTGCATTAAGGTAATATTACACATTACTTAAGTAACAAAAATAAAAGTGAATTGTTATTAAAAAAGTTATGCAATTAAACATGCTGCCTTTTCAATTTGAAGGAAAATCCCTTCTTAAAAACTCCTGTCTGGACCACAGCTCTAAAATAAGTTGGAACAAAAATAAAGTGCTTTGGTTTAATAAAATGCTACAGTTGAACAACATGAACATTTCTTTTTTAGTACCAAAAATACAACACGAAACACTACTTTTGCACAAAGGAAAGACTATTATTCAGAAGCTTTAAGAATAACAAGTGGAAATAAAAGTCTAAATGAAAAATAGCACCAGTAAACTAGCTGCCTGTAAATTTTTCATTAAATATTACTTTTTAGTTTCTTGGTAAAGTTGTGGCTCAGCTGTCTCAGTGAAACACTTACAGGATGGTATGTTATACCTCTGCTCCTCTGTGTGCAACATGAATATGAAGCCCTCGTTCTCCACCACACTGTAAGGCTGTAAGTCTTTGATGAAACAGGTGATAGACCGGGTTATTATTTTAATTTTTTCTGTCCACTCAGAATTGACAGACAGTTTGGTGAAGGACTGCAGTGTGTGTTGATCTGCTGCTGGAGGCTGACTCTGCTCTGAATCCTTTAACTCCAGGTGATACCTGGTTATGAGAGCGTGCACGTTTGTCATGTTCCCAAAGTGTTTGATCTTCATTTTGCAAAGCTTGCACACTATGAAGTTCACGTCAAGCTCAGTTTTCCCGGTAAAAAACAACAAAGACAGGACTGGTTGAATCTCTCTTTCCACTATTTGTTTTGAAACTTTCCATGCATGCGTAGGTCCCAGAACCTGCTGCGTGCTGAAGTCTATTGTTTTTTTTTAAATTGATTTTGAATCGTAGTAAATGAGAATCTAGATTCTTATGTGAATCGATTTTTTGGCACACCTCTAATAAACATTGATAAACCTTTGCCACTCCTCTAGAACATCCAAGGTGACAACATACCAAATTATTTAATATGGTTTACACATTCTCATTTCTTAACCATTTCAGCTGATAATCAAATGCTTTTATTGGCGGTAGGATCAGTGTAAAGCAAATGGTTATAAACTGTTCCGTTTTTGTTAGCTTAATTTTGAGGAGTTGGCAGACATGTTTGGCTCAAGCTAGTCTTTGACTGTAATTGGGTCTTCACATATATAACCCTAACCGTGGAGAAATGAGCCCACCCTGTGTGTGATTAACAAAGGTAATGGCAGGTACAGGAAGCATCAGCAGCCAAAATACCTCAGAAACTCATTCAATTGACATGACGCCAAAGCGAAGATCGCTCCGCCTACGCGGAAGCAGGGTTCAGGTAGCCCCTCCCTCCGACAACAAACACGGACGTAATGGCGGT
>JARVGW010000247.1:12781633-12801367 GCA_031762495.1 Anablepsoides rubrolineatus | reverse complement strand
AATAAACTTTATTCCGCCCTCTAGACGCTCTGAGTAACGCGTGTTGGAATTGCACATTCCCCACTGACAACGTTTAATTATTTTTTATGATTATTTTACAACTAATCGCTATGACCGCAATGCATCCTCAATGATAAATCCTGACTGTGTTGTCAGAGGTGAAGGAGGTTTCGCTTCTCCAGGTAGGGGGCGTTTCACTTTGTGACAAAATGCGGCTGCTGATTGGTCAGTTGCTGACAAACACACACGATTGATTGACAGGTCGCGTCATGTCAATTGAGTGAATTCTGTGAAATTCTGTGTTTTTAAACTGGATTTCGTTTGCTAAACTGTGCAATTCTGTCCATGTTTATAATTTAATATTACACAGTGTCACATAGCAAAATACTGTTTCTATGAATTAATGTATGTATCTGCTGTATTTCCCTGCACAGGACAATAAAGGCTGTTTCTATTCTATTCTATGGTTTTCCACATATCAGGAACCATAGGCCCTAAATGATGCAGCTTGATTTGTATTTAAAGTGTAACTGTAGTATAGTTTTCTGCTTCTGGTAAGACATATTATATATTCTGAAAAGTGCTGAAGTGACTGCCATCACACAGGCCACAACGTCAAAGCCCAAATGTGCAGGAACAGCTTAAAGTGTCGTCTTCAGCCTTCCCTGGTTCAGAAAAATACTATCAATACACTTACTTTATGTGTGAATGGTATGACACAGCCTTTATGAGCATACACAGACACACACACACACACACACACACACATAGATCCAGTCAATAATCTAAAGGAACAGGAGAGGAGGAAAATGAGAAAGAGAGGAGACTTTAAAAGTATGAGGCTAAGAGGCTATCAATAAAACTGTTTTAGTGGTCACTGTCGTTCTATGAAGTCTGAATATCTCCTCTCGAGAGCCACTTAAATTATATTTTATCTACCACTCTCAATAACTGATAGGCCTCTGGCTAAACTTCAATTGGCTCCTGAAAATCAAGAAGTACAGCACTGCCCTGCCTTCTCTGATGTACTTCTTGAGCTGAGGGAGGGTTGTCGTGTCTAAGTGTTAAAAAAATAAAAATCATTGCAGCTTCCCTGCACGGCCGCAGGAAGGACAACACGAAAGGTGCTTCAACAGCAGTTCTGCGACAGCGAGACTGAGCCCAGCCCATCTGAATGATGGCACATAATGTGAACTACGTAGACAGAGCATTAATTAAAAAGAGATAGTTTGAGCACAGGATTAAAGGATGGATGAATGAAAACTGACTCACTGATGAGATGGCTATTTAAATCATTTTTTAATCTACTACACTCAATAACCAGTAAGCTGCTAAACCTCAGTCTGCACCTGAAAATCCTATTTAATATTATACAGTGTTATATTCAGCCCAGAGTTAACTTGCTTCATTTACACAAACCAGTGCATCTGCTGTACTGGGACAACACTGTCACTGATAAACCAAATATCAAACAAAACATGACTGAAATTATTAGATTGTGCTACAGTCCAACTGTGTTAGTAAATTCTCCATTACAACATAGTTTTATCAAGGATTTTATCTATAAGTTATATAAATGTGTCACATCAGGCCACATCACTTGTTTTTATGAGCACATATCATGCTGGAAATGAAAAATACCCTTAAACAGGCAGAAAAACAACAGTGAGAATCCAGGATCTGCCGTCTCAGGTCTGCCACAATCAATTGCAACGCTTCGCTGTTGGAGGAAGAACAGAAAAAGCAGAAACTCTTTACAAAACAAGGCTCATTTTTTGACAAACCATGTCAGCTTCTGGCAACGTTTCCTCTTGATATAGGGCAGAAATTTCCCACCGAGATGTTTAGAATTTGTTAAATTGACCCAAGTTCATCTTTGAGAGCCTTGCTTGACATGGTTAATAGTGTTGATTGGACACAGAATCAAATATAGCAGTTGTATTCATAGAGGCAGGGGGGGATTAAATGGCAATCTAATTACTTAGAGCTCCATGAAAACAACCTCTCTGGAGGTGGAGGAAGACAGGCTGGGAAGCAGAGCATTGAAGAAAGATGCAGAGTTTGGGTATAATGTGGAAAGAATAGCTGTCTGTGGGGTTTAGGATTTTCATGTTCCCTTCGTCTTGCTCTTATACCGTTGGTGTCTACAACAGGTAGTTAAAACGTTTGGTAAAAACTATTAAAGTTCAACACATTGATTGTATTGTAATCCTTGTTGACTTACATTTCCGGGTCACAATCGATGACTAAAAACTGTGAGCAGATTTGGGTAAGCAACTTTGAAACCGTGGTTCCTATTCCAAAAGTTCAGATAGTTCATATTTTGTTAAAAACTGACCATAGTCAGACTTTTAAAACAAGATACTCAACTACACTGTTTGATGTAAGCAACACTTCTCTAAAGACAGGTGAGACAAAATGTAGAGGATTTAACGGTTACTAAAAAGAAGCTGCTTGAGGAACAAGCCACAGCTATTTAGGTTAATTAAAAACCAGTCAGAAACATGATAGGTTATTTAAAAAAATCACCTTAGAGAAGCACAGTGTCTTAGAAGTAAAAATAGCCAGAGGTTCAGCAATCTGGTGAAAAAGAAAAAACACAGCTGTTCCCTAATTTCACTGAGTTTTCTGTCATTTTCAAGCTGCTCAAACTGTCTGTGATCCCTCTGTCAGTATTGTCTTCTGATGCTCAGTGGGTGTAAATGATATTACATGCCTACTAGGGTTGTGCAGTATTGACAAAAAATGAATTAGCCAGTAACAATTAATAAGGTGATTAACCCACTTTAGTCGACACAGTATTTCAGTTATATATTAGAAAATATTAAAACTTATTTTGGTTTTACATACATTTACTCCCATATATAATACTACCCCCACCACTTTATGGAAGATTTCTGCAGTTTAATTTCTTGTATTATTCACACATAAATATGCCATTTATGACTGTATTACATGATCCAACCAACACTTAACATAATAAAATCATATCATTATTATGCTGTAGTTTTGGGGTCTAAACTTGCAACCAAATTCCTAAGTTGCTAAAGTATTTTATTCTTGTTGGGTTCTGCTGCGCTACCTTTTAACAATATTGAGTTACCGTATTTATTTGTGGATAATATGATCTCATGTATAATACGACCCCCCCCCCCTCTTTTTTTTAGATTAAAAAGGATAAAAAATACTTGGATAATATCTACTCATGAGCGCCCTCTGGTGGAGAAACATATTTTCGGGGAAACCTACTTTTGCACAACACCGTAATCGGCAGTCATTACAGATGAATGCGTGTTGTTTGTTGTTCCAGGAGTGGCACGGTCGCACACTAATGTCATTACTTCATTATAATTATTAGGCTGCAGCACTGTTGAGGGTTTTTTTCACATCATGTTGGCCTGGGTCTGTTACTACCTCACTTAGAGGAACAGAGGTGTCTCAGAGGTAACAGGTAAACTCGCTTCCACCCCTTTTTCTGACTCGGTCTCATTTCCAGACTCAAGCATTTTGTGAATGAAGCTAATATTTCAGTTATATACAAGAAAATACATTAGCAAAAAAATTGATTCGTGTATAGTACTACCCCCCAACTTTGTAGATGATTTTATGGATTTAATTTTTTGTATCATACCTGCATAAATACGGTAGTTTGATCTCTATCAGTATCCTAATCTTACTTAGTCTTCAAACATTCTACCATGTAACTAACCAGCAGTGGTGGGCAGCACTAATCTAAAATTTAGTTCCACTAGCCCTAAAACAATAACTCAAATATTTAGGTCCCCTAATTCTAAAGCACTAAAATAACCCAGTCAACCCATAGACAACATGAGTCCCATAATGCCACTGCCACAGCCTTATTTGGGTTCATATATTGTCAATATGTCACCTGGTGGATAAATGACACATATGAACAACATGTGTGACAGCTGTTAACATTAACGTTAATCAATAACATTTATAGACCTCAGTTAGCGCTTCTAAATTTAGCCTATAGATTTTAGAAGTTTTAATCCACTAATACATTTTAAAATGAGCAAAAGTCCTAAAGCACTAATCAGGTAATTAGTTCCCTTATTAGTGCTTTAGGGGAACTGTGCCCACCACTGCTAACCAGTGTTTGTTAAAATACGCTTGCAACACTTTGAAGACTCAGATTTGCTGTTGACCAACTATTTGCTGTTGCAGTCCAATGAGATACTACCTTTAATACAAAGTGTGTGACATTAAAGTGAGGTATGATGAAGTAGATGCCATTTCTACAAGGTGTTAGAGCAGCTACTGTAAAAAAACGGGAAGTAGAGATGAGAAATAAAAACGCAGAAAGGCAAGAAAAGCTTGGGATTTGAAATGCATTCTACTAATATGTCCTGACACATCACTGTAATCCAATTTTCCTCACACCGCATTTATACGGAATAATCTGCTGATCAAACAAAGAGATTTAAGTGGCTTTAATTAAAGAAGTCGATTCTGGGAGGTCCTCACTGCTGGGTAACAATGTTTAGAAAACTACAGTTAGTTCCCACAAGGACACTTTTTTTGCACATCTTGTGCTTGACTCAGACTCAGGGCACAACAATTGATCATTAAGCTAACAGAAAACATTCTTTAAATAACAGTACTGAACAAAGAAAAAAAATCAACAAAGGAATGGGGTTTTAAATGAATAAAAAAATCCAATTCATTGAGCAAAGCTACAAAAAAAATCTATTTGCTAAAGGCTGAAAATAGGATTACATATAAAATATGAATTTTACCGATCAAGGCTGTTCTATTGCACAACTCTGGGGGAGGAAATCCCTTTTTTAAAAGAATAATAACGCTTTCCAACACAGAGGCAAGCCTGTTACCATAGCTACAAGAGTGATTCTCGATAGGACAAATAGCATGAAGGGGCAGTGTGGACAGTCAAGAAGAGCACATTCACACCTCCGACAGATGAGAAAACAGAAAGAAAGACCAGGTGCCAACGTGTAACCACAAGAGATAAAGACACAAACATGTCTGAAACAGTGTGAAAGGCAGATAAGAGCATTAAGGTTATTCATAAGAAGATTCTTTTTCTTTACATGTACACAGTTTGTAGAGAGCAGACGTATTACAAGAGGGTAAAGATTAAAGGTCCAAAGTGCTTTCTTCAATTTGTTCAGATTCAACAAAGTACTCCAGGGTTCGGCAGGAAGGGGACAGGTAAATGCCAACAACCTTTAACTTTTTGCTTTTGGCAAAATGTGGTGTAACGCAGCACTTTCATGAGATCCTAACAAGTCAGCTGCATTGAGACTAATAAATCTTTCAATACAAGCACTTTTCAGTGGGTTTCTTGCAACTTTCTTTTTAAAAGTAAGAGTTTATGGTTAACTAAACATATGCAAAGCTGAAGACTTGTTTTAAAGAAAAAAGATGTTTATATATAATTATTCTGAAGAATTCATCTTGGCTAGCCTTCTTCTAAATTGTATTATTATGGTTCAGTATGCTAACCTAAGCCTTTGGAAATGTACAGTAAATAAAGCTTTGAGGCTTTTGATATTTTTTGTAACAATTTCTTTGAACATTGTATTTTTCCTAAAGGACAACTTTCTGGGCTGTATTGATCTTAGATGTGTAGCGTTCATAGAATAATGATGTTGTTAATGTTTAGAAAATGCTTCCTAACCCACATATAAAGAGGTATATCAAGTATTTGAAAAAAATAATTTAAGATTAAAAATTCCTTAACAAAAAACATTGGTAAAAATAATTTTACTGATGAAAAAAGTACTCAAGACTGAAGCCTTTCCTTTTTGATAAATCCTATAGTTAGACTTAGGTTTCCTGAGTTATTCCTTAGTTATTATAGTTAATTAGGTCTGCTGCTATAGACTTAGATGGTTAGCCTCGTCTTCAGACTGTCCCTCTGTTTGTTTATGGTGGTTTTAAACTGAAGTCATATTTCAGGCTTGAACTGCTCCAGTGGTGAGACAGTTTAGCGTTGCAGCACTTACAGAGAACGTTTCTTCTTTCCAGCCAGCCGTTCATTGGGAAAAGTTTTAAAATATAAAATGACTTGATGAATCTGGTGACTTCCACCAAGTTTCTGCCATGAGTGAGAGCTCTGTCGTGTTCATGAGATCAGCTGCAAGTCCACAACAAAGGTTCTCATTGGTTGAGATGCACCACAAAGACCATCTAAAGCCAATAGTGACCAAGATCCCACCTTCCTGCTGTGACCAGTGTGTGTGTGTGTGTGTGTGTGTGTTACCTGCCCAGTGAACAGTGATCCAACTGAGAAATATAAAGCAACAAGAAATTATCTTAACGCATTAAAAAAGTTATTGCTGTTAAGCATCAGCTGCGTTAGCACGATAATGATGAAATACATGTGGTATTTACATAAATCCTAATAACTATACTGGAATGATAAGCTGCATTTTTAGTGGAAATTCTAGCTGCCTTCCATCTTTAATTGGATGTCTTCTCTAAATCTTTAAAATTGTGCACATAATATGTGTTTATCCTTCCTCAGATACCTGGTTAGGGTCTAACAAACCCACCTGTTTTTCCATTAATATTCATGTTGTGTTTTACTAAACCTAAATACACACAGAGGCACTACATAAACCATAAATGACACAAATGAATGCAGCTCAGAGATTAAAGCAGACTGTGTTGTGTCAATGTGTATCTGTGACAGGTGTGAACTGACAACATATCAAATAAATACAGAAACTAAGCTGTTTAAACAGGCTGTACATTTGATCTCAGCTGTCAGAGCCAATGGATTTTTTATTTTTTTGAGTTTATATTTAATGGAGAATTTGTAGCATTGATGGTGAGGTGCAACAAGAGTTAAAACACAGATTAGGCTAAAAAAATACATTACATTACATTTTCGTAACTATTAAGTCAAATTATTTGCAACAGAATTGCCAAATATATAATAAGGTTTGGACTTACAGACTAAGCAGTTTGCAGGTCTTCATTGTCCTCTGGCTCTGGGTCAGATTCTGACTCCAACATGTAAGGCTGGATGAACAAGTCTTTTTGACATATTTTAATTCTTTTGTAAATAAAACGTTTCTGCGCAGCTATAGAGTAATAAACCCCTCTATTAAACTAGAGGGGGGCGAGGTGTGAAGTGCATTATTTAAATTTAAAGTGACAGCCTCAAAACGAGTTGATCTGAGACACACCTCAGAAAGAGGGGCTTGTGGAGTTACAATAAGGAGGAATTCAGACCAAAATATTACAGTTCTACTTTAAACAGACCCCAATTGAATGATTTAAATGTGAAAAAGAAAGATTTAAAACCATAAGTCTCCTTTAAATAGACGTCTTTATTATCGTAAAAAATAAATCTACAACCAGTTAATTACTTTTTTATTTTAGATTATATAATTTTGTGTGTTGCAACAGACAACCTGCTGTGGTAGGTGCTTAGCAACAACAAACTGCAATATCCAAAAGCTTACATTAAACTGCAGAGAAAATCCTTTAGTTGTCTGGTTTATTTAAGTGTTTATGGGTGTGACTGAGTGAAAAGCACATCCCTCATAAATGTTAACACACTGAAACACTTTACGTCCTAAATATGACTTAAAAATGGTAATGAGATCAGTTCCATTGTGTCTTTGCACAGCATTTTCTGAGGGCTTCATTTAAAAGATTTAAAAAGCACAAGTTTATCATCCTGCTTTATTTGTTCCAGCTCTTTTTTGACTCAGTCAATGATAGCACTTTTAAAACTGTCTCAATCCATTTCATTTATTTTGGGTTTTAAAAAATTGTGTATTTTTCATGTGAAGCCACATGTCTTTGTTTCAGTTTGCTCAGCTAAGCTGGGTGCAAGGTTTTCTAAAATAAAAAGTGATCTAAATGAATATTATACCTTTATGGTTCATGTTTATCCTTTATAAAATGTTTCACATAGTTATATGTCTGATTTGCATTTTAGGATGGGAAGAATGATGCTGTAAAGTGATGATGAATCACACTGACTTTATATTATGGCATGAATTGCTTCACAGTTTAGAGATCTAAAAAGAAAAAATAAGTATTTTCTGTGAAGTATAATTTTGTTTACACCTTATAAAATGGGTTTACAATCATTCATATTCCTTATCCACTTTATCATTTGAAACAAGATTTAAAATATCAAATTGTCTGTCGATAGAACAACAGTACAGGAATTCTAATTTAGCATAGATTCACTTTATGCAAAATTTCTGGCCTTTATAAAGACCTAGAACAAGGTTTATTGAAAAATGCATAAAGAGATTGGAGGAAAAAAAATGAACAAATGCATGAACCAAACCACAAACAGAGAACTGAGGTGGATTTACAGCAGTGTAATTAACAGCCAGTGATTCATTGATTAAAACCGTTGTGTTCTTGGCCCTGTGCAAAGGCCTGAGTCAAACTAAAGCAAAGTGCTGAGTGTCTTTTTGGAAACTCGACATTCGCTCCAGTCATTGTCAGACACACATTTATATGTCAGATTTGCTCTAATCAATACTAAGAGCATCAATGATAATTATAAAACCTGTATTTAGAAATCATTACAGATGCACAGCGTTTAAAAAGCCGGAGCAGGCGAGCCTGCAGCTGTTTACGTGAGTCAGTCTGTCACACTCCACAGCAGCCTGACTCAGGTAGTGACTGGAGATAGCTTTGGCAGATTAAGGTCCCTACACTTACCACAGCTGTGGCAGTATAATCTGAGTTTCACTTAGCAGAACCTAGTGGTCAGATGGGCGCGGGCGTCGGATTACAATGATGGCTGGTCCAGATAAATCCCCTTGAGCTTTGGGGAAATGTGACGCACGACAAGCCGAGAAAGGACAAAGCTTTGTGTCAGGCTAAAATCTCTCAAAGCAAACACATCTGCATTTTATATTCCTTATATTTTTAAAATATGTGCAGATCAAAATGTCCTAAAAATAACGTGTTAATGTTCAGATCTTTGATGTGTGTTTCAGCAGAGCACGTGATCATCAGTTCAAAACCCCCTCCAGTGACCAACAGCTTTTCACACAGAGGGAAATTATTCCTTTTTACTCAATGAGTCAGAATCAAAACACAAACAGCAAAACAAAAAAAGAACAGCAGTGTCAGCAGCAGGGAAGACAGATGCAATAAAAAATATTGAGGTAGGTTTACAGCAAAGTAAAGAGAATGTAGGTCAGCTTCAGCAGGCTGAGCAGTGCTGCGACAGATGCCTGAGCAGAGGTCAAGGTGGAAAAGGCCAAACTGAAAATGCTTTATATGGTTGTGAGGCTGACAAGACCGACTAAACATTGGAATTTAAACTAAATATGAACGAGACAAAAACCTTTTGTTTTTTACTATAAAAAAACACTCAAATATGGGAAAAAAACTGAAAATTTGAGGCTTATTATTATTATTATTATTATTATTAGAGGCTTATTTGGTGTAAAAAAAGAGAACGAAATCAGATTATATTTATTCTGGGGATTATTTTACCACAAGTCATTTTAACTGTATTATTAGCATTAATGTGATCTCAAGTCTCAATTAGTATGTAAAGTTTCTGAGGTAATTTGGACACTATAAACACCCCCTTAAAAGTATTTTAAGTTCTGTCACTTTATAATTCCCACTTTTTAGGTTAATAAATATGGTTTAAATGAAAATGTGGAATTCAGGGGAAAAAAATGGGAAAAGTATAATTTGGAAAATAAAACGGTTAGGGGGATTTCATAGGGTCCAAAATTATGGTTCTGTGAAAACATTAAAAAATGTCTTAATTGTTATAGAATGAGCTTGGTTTAGACGCAGTGAGTAACTCTGAACGACAGGTTAACTACTAGTCCAAACAGGACCAAGTTACTGCCATCTTACAAAAAAATAAAAACCTTCATGAAGGTTCAACCTCAATTTAAATATTGTGTGGTAATTCCAGCAGAAATAATATTGATTATAGCTTTAGTTTTGAAAGGATATGCTATATTAGCTGCTGTTAGTCTTTTTAAAATTTTAATATGAAGCTTAAAGTAAAGCATCAACTGCTTAACATAGTTTTAGAATCGTTAAATAAAGGGTCTCTAACACAATCAAATTAAATAAAAGTTCTTTAACATGGATTGTACCTGGATAAGGTGAATGCACAATGTTTTATATAATTATTGTTTCTTTTTTTCAGTGTGGAACTGGACTTCAAGCTGCAGGAGGACAAGCTACAGCCACTAATGAAGAGGCTTTGCCCTACAGAGGATGCACACTTCCCTCCCCTGCCTTACCCCCAGGAGGCCTTCACCTCCACCCCAAAACGAAAGTCCAAAGCCGAGTCCAAGAAGCACGCCCGCTGGAAACTTTGGTTCCTGTGAGAACCACAGGGCTGCCTCCAAACCCTGCAACGCACGCACAGGATTTTAAAAATCCATCTGGTTATTTATCTTTTCTCCCTTGTTTCATCTCATCTTTCTGGATATTGTAAAAGCTGGTATCCAGTTTTACGGGGAGCTCAACATCTGGATACCCAGAGATGGCAGGATGTGAAAAGGAAGTGAGGATCGCATGGATAATTCCTGCCAAACCAAAATGGAATCCATCCCATTTTCAACTGATTTCTCTGAGCGAAGTGTGAAAAAACCAACAGGGAAACATACTGGAAGATCAGCACGGCGAGGAGGCGTACTCGACTCCTGCTGTCTCTTTGCATATATATTTTTATAGCTGATGTCGATGCGGTCCTGCTCGATGGTGACGGTGCAGGATCCGGCCAGGTTTCTATTCACATCTTGGGACTTTAATTCTCAGCCTCCAGGAGAGGTTGGCAGTCCGGCACTAAAGCTCCAATGCCTCCATCAACAGCATATCACTGTACTTTAAAGCACAACACTGTTCAGGATTTCTTCAGAATCATCAGAAAAAAAACTATTTTGGCTATTAACATGTATCCATGACAGATTGAAGACTTTTATATTGAGCAAAAGAAAAGAAAGGACAACATGTGAGGTGATTTTTTTGGGAGGAATTTGATGATATTTCTTCTTTCCACTGATAAATTGTCTCCTTAAAACATCTGAATTTGAAGAAAAGAATGAATAAATACCACTTATTTTCTTATTAATTTATGAAAACTTAAACTCCGCTGTACTTTATTTCTATATAAATATATATCTACATATAGACGATGACTATAAGTTTATTAGAGATATATTTCAGTTGAGTTTAAGAGGTATGTACTTCTTCATCATGCATCACACAGCTCATGTGTTTATTGAATCCAAATAATTTAGGATGCAAACTACAGAGCGGGGCATAAAACCATGTCAAACAAATAAAGAAATGACAGAAGAATGGCTGATTGTTAACGCTGCAGCATCCTGCACCTTCAGTAACAGCCGGTCAAAAACCAAGCCTAAAAGACTGAATGTGCCAGCTCTGATCACAAGCAGGGCCTCTACGGTGCAGGGTGGCAGGCGTGTAGCCTTGCATGCTTTTTACAACCCCCTTGGATTTTTGCAGTATATTTTCTAGCTTTTCCAAAAACAAAAACAGAAAAAAAAAACACTTTGACGAGAACCACAAACTTTTCATTTTACTGTAGGCTTCTGCTCGTCTCTTAGAATCTATTCAATTTATTTAGTAAAACCATACAGGGTGCAAAGACTGTACAGCCAAAACATTAATTAAATATATATTACATAGCAACAATTAGGGCTAATACTGTTAGATACAATGGAATCAAGTAGCTAAAGGTAAACAAGATTAAGCAGACAATTCTCCCTGGAACAGCAAAAAGAAGACACTTTAAAACCAAAAAGCACTGCCCCAAAAAAGGAAAGGTGCCAATGTTGTGTCAAGAGAATATCTTTAAAAAAAAAAAATAAATAAGACGATAAAAAAAAATGACTAGTCATCTTTGGTTTAATCTCCACAAGCTTAAACGCGCTGCATTCTGTCGATTACCTGTAACTCTGTTCACTTTTTGTACGTTGATTTCTTTCTGTGGTTACACTGTAGCATCAAGAGACACGTAGGTGTTTATCTGTATCCCTGAAGAAGTGCAATTGATTTATTATGTGCAATACTGTCTTTTATACTGTTTTCTAAAGAAAATGGAAAAAAAGCAAAGATATTTCATAATTACAAGAACTGAAAAAATAAAAATCGAACATCCACACAGATCACAACATTTGAAATTTGAGTGTCATTTGAAGAGATGAACAGTCAAACACGAGTTAGGTTTTGTATAAATTATAAAGAAATCCTATAACTATGCATTCTCAGATCACTTCCAAAGTATCAAACATTTACAGTTTATTTGCTAAAACAATCAAAGACTTAAATCTTATAGTATGAAATGAAGTTGGAGCATTTTGATCACAATAATAGCATCCATCTATTATCTTTACCCGCTTCTTCCTTTCAGGGTCACTGGTGCCCATATCCAGCAGTCACAGTGCGAGTGGTGGGGTACACCCTGGACAGGTCCATCACAGGGTCACACATAGATCAAAACATTCACTCTCTCACTCACATCTAGGGACAATGTAGTGTTATCAATGAACCTAACAGTCATGTTTTTGGTCTGTGGGAGGAAACCGAAGTACCTGGAGAAAACCCACGCCTACAAGGAGAGAACAAACAAACTCTACCCAGAAAAGTCCCTGGGCCGGGGATGAACAATCTAATTGAAATGTGTGTTGTTAACTACTCTCAGCTACTACTACAGAGAAATCCAACTTAACATCTTTAAATTGACTGAGTTCTAGACATTTTTGTGTTGGCTGGTGCTGATTATCTGTGGCAACAATCTTACAACGACTCCGAGCAATAATCAGACATGGCTGACTCTCAGCTGCACCGGTTAGGTTAGGGTTAACCTAACCCCTAACCCTAACCAATATCTGTAAAACTGAGTAAAAACATATTTGGGTTTTATAAGGTCAGTTGGCTGTGGCGGCCATCTTAAAATATGCTACCTCCAAAAGTCAATCAGATTGTAAATAAACATTCCAGTAATATTTATTCCCTGAAAGTTTAATTAAAATCTGTTCAGTGATTCATGAAGTACATAACTCACAGTCAAAGGTGACTAAAGAGTTATGTGCAAAATTTTAAACAGAGATTACTGCTCAGCATGTGTGTTGGACATCAGTTTCAGACTAATTTTAGGTTAATATCTGTAAAAGATACAGATTGCCTTTTGATGGCAATAACTACATATAGTATGGGATATGAATAATCATAAAAATTGAGCCATTAAAGGTTCTTTGTTCCTTCCACTCAGTTTATTTTGCATTAAAAGCCTGAGGAGTCAAAGCTCAAACCTTGAGAAACTTAACTATCTGTGTGGATAAACAGCTGCACCAGTCAGACATTCTGAAACTTGATTAAACAAATACGGTAAAACCTCATTTGTAGAACATAGTTTGAATGTTTTTATGAGGTGAAATACAGAAGGTTAGAAACAGGTTGTTGTTTTTTTTGTTAAATGTAAAACAGGTTGTCTTCTCTTTGATGTGGCGGGGCAGCACTGAACCAGAGCAGAATACAGCAGAGGGGATAAGCAGCACACAGTCTGTCTGCTGCACACAATCATCTCCTGCCTGTTTCAACACCATAATGCACTTGGACCAGGAACTAAGAGACGAGCTAAGGACAAAGCTCTGAGGCAGATGCCCCCCAGAGATGCAGAGACATCGTCGCAGAGCGTGGCTGGAGGGCAACACCCCCCCACCCCCCCACAGAAAGGCTGTCTCCGTGGGGCTTCCCTTTAAGTGGATGTTTAAAGCCCAGTGTGAGGGTGGTACAAACATGACAACCAGTGCAGCTTAACATCTTGTTGTCTTTTAAACAGAGTCCTTTGTGGTTTAGTCTGAGTGGTTTTCATACAAGAGGTCACAAATCTCCCACGAGCTGTTGCAGGATGGAGGGAAAATAAAAATAAAAAGCTAAGAAGCACTCAGTCAGATTTAGCAAAATATAGTAAGAAGTCATCTAGTGAGTGATTTTATATATATATATATATACCCAGACACACATGTTTGAGGCATTATGATGCATCACCATATCTCACTATGCTTCTGTGAGCTCTGCAGCAGTCTGGCCAGCAGGAGAAACTGAGGGGGAGGGAGCGCCAGGCAGAAAGATGTGAAAAGGAACACTTAGACAGAAACAGATAGAAACTTATAAAAAAAAGAGAGGATCTGAGAGACATGTAAAACAGTAAGGGAGCTTGACGTATGAGGCGAAACTGGGATGTGGCTGTTTTGCAGTTCATGCAGCAGAGAAACAGCTCTAACCCCCTACAGCCAGTCAGCCCCATATTGTCAATCAATAACACAGGGTCCTTCCCCTGCAGCTCTGCACTCCGCTCCTTCTGCACACTGCAGCCAAGTCATCGGGGAAACTCCACACGACTGCAGTTTAACACCAACAAAACATCTTCTTCACTAGCTTCTAAGTTAACAAAAAGCAACAGATTTATGAGAAAATAATCTTTCAATTTCTAGTCTGGTCTGTTAGATATACTCTAGGAAAAATCAGCCTTCTGACAGAACAGACTCATAAAAACTTTACTATCTCCTGTTGACGCCTGTAAAGTAAATATCTCATCAATTCTTTGAACTGATTTAAAAGAAAAAACTTTCAGAAAGTAATCATTGGTGGTAGGATTGGGCAAAATCGTATTGTGAGCAATTAATCAGCAGAAAAGTTGTTGCTGATTAATAGTTGTAACATTCCACAGTAGTCTGCTTCTAAACTAAATAATGGATGGCCTTAGCTTGGCCGTTGCCTTCCTACTCAATTCCGGTTGATTCTAATCTCTGTCCGGTAATCTTTTTCCCGTAGAAAAGGATTTCTCCAGTAGATTTTTAACCGGGCCAACCAGCAAACAGAAAGAGGAGTTGTGAATGCTTTAATCTGTCTGTAGTTTAGCAGTTCAGTCCGTGTTGACAAGATTTCCATTTTAATTAAGCTTTATTTCACAAAGCTTGCATCACTTATTTACAGCCATATCGTTCGGCTCCGTACTTCTCTCTGCCCAGTAGAGGATGGTTGTTTACAGCACACGCATCGGTTAGCTTCTTACATTAGCTTCCTTCACGGTCGAGCTGGCGCACTACATATGTCACGGTCAAACGTTAGCGATTGGGTAAAATCAGATCCAATCGTTTTAAACTTCAGCAGAGGCTGTGCCTCCAGCAAGCAATCATTTTCAATAGTCGAGAGTCCAGACCTTCTGTACAAAGAACTTGTTTTTAGCAGCTAGGATCACCCATTTCCTCGTCAAAGTCCTCACTTTATTTCAGATGTTCTCTGCCTTTGAGCTTCCCTCCTCTCTCAGAAACGAGTCAGATCGCTCCATCAGTGTCCGCAGGTTAGGTTACCTAACCACGTTCAAAAATCACCACATTGTTTTAATTTAAAAATGCTAAAAATACTAAAACTACCAGAAACTACCAGGTAGACCATAAAGTGGATGGAGTTGTTTTTTCCACGAACCTGCCTTCCACTACAAAGTGTTTATGACAAACATTAAAAAAAAAGTGCTGAAGATTATTTGTCATAATTCTCATTTTATTTGACCTATTATTACAATTTATAAAGTGGTGCATAGTTTAAAGTCTCTACTTTTGACACAAATTGAAACAGATTCTTTACAGCTGAAACAATTTAAATTTTCTTAGTCATGTGACTAGAGAAACACACGTTCCTCCAACAAATGCTAGGCCTTTAAATATGTTAGTCATGTTTGCGGACATCTAGGAAATATGAAGCACAGTTCTGCAGGACAGTGATTACTATTCCTGAGCATCTGCAGGCTCATCCAGGCACAAACCAGAGGAAGTGTTATTCAAGGACATGAAGGGAAAACTTGAGCCGGACCAGCCAACATCTTTCCGCGGCTCTCCTGATGGAAATATATTCGAAGAGAGTCGTTTCAACCTGCGCACGAGGGTGGACATGAATACAAAGGGGCAGCCGTAGCAGGACGTCCAATGAATCAAATGTGTGACGATGCTGTGTCTAAGTTGCTAACAGGCGCAGCACTGCAGTGACAACGCGCGACAAAGCCAACGTCGTCACTGCGATCGCTCGCTCATCAACATTCTGCGTCCGCCGCTGCAAGTGAGAGAGCTGGGGGTAGCGAGAGGGAGCGGAAAGTTAATGCATAAATCTAAATGTAAGAGGCTGCCACTCAGAGGAACAAGGTCGGCGGTTGGCTGCAGTGGTGTGTGAGCAGCAGCAGCAGCAGCAGCAGCAGCAGCGGAGGAGCACCATGTGCCTGCAGAGTAGGCAGCAGCAGCAGCCCTCTGATTAGAAACCTGACACTTCGTGCTGCAATAAGTGGCTCCCAAAGCTTGAAAAAATAAAAATAAAAAAGAAACGCCCCCTATTTATTGATCATTAAAGTAGAGCCATAATTTTGTTTGTGTTGAAACACAGTCAGTTTTACAAATACTGAGTTAAAACTCAATGTTGTAGTAGCTGAGACTGACCCCAATGTATACCAGGAGTACTACCTGATTGTGCAACATTTATGTTTTAATGTTGGAGTGGTTATTGGAGTCAACGCAGTTTATTAGCAAAAAAACTCTTGAACCACTGGACAGGTTTTCACTTCATTTAAAATTCTTGTCCAAATGCAGCTCATGTCACAAGTACTGTATATATATTATATACAAAGTGTTACAGAAGGGTAAAACCACTGGCTTTGATGTGACCTCTAACTCCATTCCATAAAAGAACACTAATGCAAAATATAATTTAGGTACTGGGAAATGCCAACGCTGTCAAATACAATGACTCAGATGCTTTAAATGCACAAGCTGACAAAAGACAGGGGTCAAAGGAGACAGGGGAAAAAAGAAAGCTGAGCATAAGAGAATAAAGTAAGGTAGAGGGCAGCGGCAGCATTTGTATACAAAGCAGATCGTTTCAATAAAGGCCACAGGGAGTCAGAGGTAAGAGTAGTTTCATTAACTGGAAAGGACGCTGGTCGTCGACGGTGTCATTCAGCGGCCGCCGCTGCAAGCTGGGAAGAGATTTTCACCAACACCGCAGGAGAAGGTTGAAATAGATGCACTTAGTATAATTCAACAGTAATACAGCAGAGAGGAGACATGCACACACTGCCTTCATCTTGACAACCTTTCAGACAAAAATGGAAGTCGAGCTCCAGATCTGAAATATATGATCAAAACAAACCCTGAGCAGAGGAAAAAATAACAGAAGATGAAGGCTGAGCTGTAAAGACAGCTGTTCTTGGTTTTAACAAGAGATCTGCTGAAGAACAAGCTTTTTTCTCTCTCTCAAAGATCTATTCAGCCAAACTTTTTGAACACAAATAAAACAGTCTGAATGTCTGACATCAGAATAAACAGCCTGGAGTGAGTGGGAGTCCTGACTGAAACCCCTCCAAGCAGCTGGCTGAGATAAAAAATTAGGCAATAGGGCAGCCTCGGCTCAACTCGTGGCTTTATTAGGTTTACATTATTCAGCGTGATGCACACAAGCAATCCGTTACACAACAGAGGGCTTCCCAGCTACAGAATTAACTCAGTGCAATGCTGGAATTCCCATAGACAGTTTAAGAGACAAACAGCTACAGATCTTTTACAATCTATTTTCCTAAACTGAAGCTCCTTAAAAGACTGTATATCTCCCACTGTCGTCCACTAAAACCATTCTGTTACATTACACCTCTACATAGGTACCTATAAATGCATTTATGACTCTTTCATTCATTATTGTGGAAAGTAGTTTAAGTTGACAATATGAGGCTCTTTTAGAAGATGCCCTGTACCATAAGTGACACAAGTTCTGACCACCTCGGTCCATTCAGAAGACACCCGGAGGTGGAGAGGCAGGACTGAAACTCCTCGTCTCTGTACCTCCCACCGAGGTAATGACAAAAACAGTAAGCCCTACAAACTCATCACTCGACATAAAAAGGAAAATAAATACAATCTTTATAAGCACAAAGACTGGCTAAAAGTATGCAGCAGCGAGGACACAACTGTAATAAGAGCTAGGTTATTTTGAAACTTAAAACCTTAAAAAGACGTATCAAATTTTGCGAACCATAAGTTGCACGTTTATATAGTTGTATAGTTGGTTGATCCCGCAACTTTTAATTCGAAGCAACTTATGTGTTATTTCCCTGTTCATGATGCATTTTTTGACTTCTGCATTTAGTTCATACTGACTGACATGAACCAAGGAGAAAACATTACCTTCTGCAGCAGTGAGCTTCAGGCTTGTGACAACTCAGGTTTATGTTCTGCTACCAGTTGAAAAAAGAATGAGCAACAGGGGGAAAGTTTCAAGTCTATGAGAAATGTGTGGAACTCACAGAAGTTGCTCTTACTCTACTTAAATAAATGAAGAAAGCTGATTGCATGATGTAGAAGGAGATCGGTGAACTTACCGTAACTTGCTTGTTGAAATGTAGTTGCATTGAGCAGAGACGACTCGATGTAGGCGCCAGCAAAATATTTCAAATGCATGATCTTATTTAGTTTAATTTGCCACACAACAATAATGGACTACACTAAACTCAAAGGAAAAGTACAGAAGATACCGGAACATCCAGCAGTATGATGCCAATGATGATGGGGCAAGACGACTTAGGACGGTAAGCTAATGTTAGCTTGTTGTTGGTAACTTGCTGCGAATGTTAACTAGTTAAACTAGTGTAAAAAAATGTTAAAGTTGATGCAAACGATTTGTGTAAAGTTAAACTCAGCTGTGTCATCTGTCTGTAAATTAATTAAGGCTATTCAGCACCAATGGAGATTTGTTCTGTGTGTTACTGTGTGTTATTGTGTTATTCCAGGTTAAATGTCTGTTCTGATCGAATTATTCAGGTGTAACTTATCAATGTTTTCTTTCCTCTTCATGATGCATTTTATGTCTGATGGCACTTATAGTCCATAAATTATGGTACTTGGCTGTTTTTTGACATCTGCAACATAATATGGAGTCATTCTGCGACTCATCAGCAGCTTGAGCGACAGCAACACGTCAGAGGAGCTGAGTTTTTTTCCCACGCATCTTTTAATACTGCACTGATGAATGTTCTCTGAAAGCACATGTAAGCTTAGTGAAAGGACATGAACTGCCAGAGGGAGCATCATCGAGCAATGGGCTGCTTGCCCTTCTCTCAGTACTTCTGAAAGAGCCTTTAAAAAGTTAAAGACAACATGAGACTATATCCAGCTCTAATGAACAGGTAAAACTAACCAAAGTGTATTTTCATGGCTCCAAATAAAGATGCAATATTTACTGGACTTTTTAGATTCACAAACATCTATAAAAGCAGCATCGTATCAGGCAGACAGCATGTTTACACAGTGACTGATAAGTACATTAACTGCTATCAAGCTCCAGCTGGGAGTGACTGAAAGAAGGATGCTCACGGCAACAGCAGGGGTGTACACTGATCACATTACAGCATGCTGCATCAGATGTGTACTAATAAGTGAAGATCAAACATGCAAACAAGGAAACTATATTTCATTTAAAAAAAGACAGCAGAAGTAAAACAAAAACAAATGTCTGAAAAAAGACAGGAGCAAATCAAAGCCACTTTTAGGTGAGAATTAAAAAGCAATCTGCAAATGATGGTTTTGGATTTGTTGTTTTGGGCTCCTGGGAGTTGAACTTGTAGTTTACAGACTTCTAAATCTGAGTGTGCTCGTGTGTGTGTGTGTGTGTGTGTGTGTGTGTGTGTGTGTGTGTGTGTGTGTGTGTGTGTGTGTGTGTGTGTGT
>JARVGW010000247.1:12726956-12740766 GCA_031762495.1 Anablepsoides rubrolineatus | reverse complement strand
TGGGTGTTTTATTCTAGAACACGATGATTGGTTGATTATTTTAAAAAGCTGGTTGTATGTTCACGTGAGCAGCCCATTTTGCGCAAGTCAAGCCCCGTCTCCACGGACGCGCTTGTACATAGTTCGGCTCGGCCCCATGCATCTCCAGGTTCCAACTGCGCTATTTCAGAACCTCCTCTCCGGTGGTTCTAAGCGGGTAGAAGCGAGTACAGCATGCTTATGATTTTCACGTCAGCAGAATGCTGCGTGTGGATTAGTTCTGGGATTGATTGACAGAAGAAATGAGTCACTTGGGCAAACTTCTTCTTGGAGAGAAACACTTTTGTTTTGGAATATGAGTGCACGGTGCGTTACAACGACGTGGTAAAAGCAGTGATAAAAACATCTAACCTTTTTAGTGATCTTGAGAAAAAGAACTCTCCTGAAGAGAGGTGAAGAAGACGAAGCTGAACAGATAACCAGGAGGATTTGAACAAACTGTCTGCCCACGGTTCCACAAGCGCTTATTATAAACAGCACTGCCACTAAATAAATAAATAAATAAATAAATAAATAAATAAATAAATAAATAAATAAAAAGTCTGAACAGTAAGACCACAACAGCTTTTTTTATTTTATTTTATTTGCACCCCTGCTATATGGACATCTTAAGTTAAAAGATTGTGTTTTGTTTTTCTAAATACTCAATGGGCAAATGTTTTGAAATGTTCCAAATATAAATTTATCTTGTTATTCTGGCCTGTTTTTTTCCCTTTTGCTGAACCAAAAAATGATCCGAACCGTGCCTCAAAAACCGTGACACGATCTGAACCATGCGTTTTGTGATCCGTTGCACCCCTACTCTAAGCTAATTTTGTTAATTTATAACTTTAATAATTTCAATATATTCATATTCTGCTAATTGCTATGGTTTAGCGCCATCATGGTTGCAAAGTGAAAGGATATACACCAGGGCAAGGGCAGGAAAAAAGCTGAGAGCTAGACTGTCCAAAATCACAGGCACTTTTTGTCTGTGGTCAACAAAGGACCTGGCCCACGTAGACCAGGTAGGCCGGGTCCTGAATTTGGACACAGCCACATTCTTACACACCAGACACACACCAAACAGTGTTAGAAAACTGCAAAGCAGAAGATACTAACTCTTATTAAACGATCA
Organism: Anablepsoides rubrolineatus; assembly: GCA_031762495.1. Taxonomy (NCBI): domain Eukaryota; kingdom Metazoa; phylum Chordata; class Actinopteri; order Cyprinodontiformes; family Rivulidae; genus Anablepsoides; species Anablepsoides rubrolineatus. The sequence continues at coordinate 12,739,610 of JARVGW010000247.1, read as the reverse complement.
ATATCTCTAATGTTTATCTGCTTGTTGGATCAATACAAAATTTGCACTGAATAAAATTCCACAACAGCCTCTAACTGAACACCTATAGACCCATTTATTTAGTAATGCAATGACTAAATATTGACTGCATAGTCAGATAATGCACTGTATCAAATGAAAGAAATCACTAACTTGCCTTACATCAGAGCTCCTTTTTTATATTTAATCACAAGCAATCTTTACATTTCCTCAGCTTGCTGGGCCCAATCACTGACAAAGCTTCTCAATTTAAGACTAATGAGTATAATTGACGCAGCCATGGGTAATAGAGCTTTCTACACATTCACCATTTGCAGGAAGACTCATTACAACCAGAAATCTGTCATCTCAAATTACTTCTAAATCTACTGATTCCAATTACACAAGTGCTTACACCACTATATTAGCTTCTTTAATTACGTGCAAACAAGATAAAAATAAATAAATAAAAAACTCAGCAACTTCTAACTTAGTGCAGCTCCAAAGAGAGACCAACTTTACTCCAGCATTACAGTACACCAGATGAAACAACAATACTTTAGTAGAGTGCATTGTGAATGGGTAAATGAGGACACAGATTGTAGTGTGAAGTGCTTTGAGTGTCCTGGATGGATAGAAAAGTGCTATATAAGTACAGTCCATTTACCATTTACTTTAGGATGTGTAAGAAGCAAAACTGAAAGAAGCAAAACTCTAGCAGTGCCTGAAAATTACTTTTAAAATTGGGGGGGAAATCCCCCCTTACATGTTTCAGAGCGAGGGGATTTATACATTTTTGGGGGGATAATTACTTATGAGCTCGACTACAGGTTTTATGTTGTGCTACAACGAATAATAAATATGCTGTTTTCATTTTCCTCCTCCTGTCTTCCTAGCTGTTATGTTAGCTGCTCTCTCTAGTCTCTTTTCTGTTTGAGAGACACAGAACCACTAAATGGATGAACAGCACATAACGTATTGATGTTCCCCCTGGCAGATCAGAAGTCACCAACAGAGATTTTTTCTTACTGCGTTCACATGTGCTTTCTGGTATTAAAAGAAGTGTGGGAAAAAACTCAGCTGCTCTGATTCAAGCTACTAAAGAAAATAACTCTTGACCCTTTATTTATGCTGCAGATCAAAATATGTCCAAGTACATTATTTTTGGGTTTTAAATTAAAAAATATTCTGACTCTTATTCTGATTGTATCTGCACTGCTGCATACTTTCAGCCAGTCTCTGGGCCAATAAAGTTTGTATTTATCTCCTCCTCTCTACGTATAAAGAGTAAAGAACTTGCATGCTTTAAAAAAATAATAAAATAAAAAACACCAATTTGTAACATTTATTCAAAATACTCAAATTTCTTTGTTCTAATCATCTTAACTTTTGTAGATATAAAATATCAGTTATGTAATATAAAAAACAAGCATAGAAAAACTTTCTTCTAATCACTATGAAAATAATGGTTTTCTACATTTTAATGCATCTAAAAGCAGGGGTGCCCAAACATTTTCCCCGAGAGGGCCAAAATTAAAATCTATCTGAAGGTCGCGGGTCAAATTCAATAATATAATACATGAAATTCAAACGCTTCTTTAATAAAGTTTTTTTTATGATTAAGCTAGCAGCCAGTGTGATGGCCCATATTTTTTTGTTTGTTTGTGAGAAAATTTGACGTATTCTCAGACAGCAAAGGCTCATGGGATATTTCATAAATTTAAATTTGAGTAATTGTGGTCTTATAAGGGTGTGCAAATCTAGATATGGGCTTAAATCTAATCTAAATATCTCTTGTAGTTACTTGTATTTTATATTTAATTTTAACATAATTCAAATATAAAGTGAGTACACAAGTTAAGTCTATCTGCACTACAACTTATATAGTTGGACCAGTGGTTGAAAAGACTAAGTGGACATATAGTGTTTCTAAATAAGACAAGATTACAATTAACCAGGACAGCTGCTGGTGGGCCAAATCAAATGGCTTGGTGGGCCAACTTTGGCCCGCGGGCCCCACTTTGGGCACCTCTGATCTAAAGAGTTAATGTTCCTGACTGAAGGGGGTAGGTGTGTGTGTGTGAGTGTGTGTACATGTTTTTGCCACCTGATGGGGATGATGTGTGACCATTTCCCCGATACATACAGGCTGGTGAGGACCCACTGTTTTCTATGGGGACATGAGTCCAGTCCACATCATGGAGTGACTAAAGTTTAAGCTAGGTTTAGGGTCAAATAGGTTATACAAAATACTGGTAAATGAATGAAAGTCAATGTGAAGTCCCCATGTGGATAGTGGAACAAACATGTGTGTGTCTGTAGGACACAGCAGAGCACTAAGGAGGAGGAAATTAGCTCTAAGTTTTTATCATGAGTTGTGGCTGGGTCAGCTCCGTCCTGTTGTCACTTTTAAGAGTGTTTTGTTTAAAGACAGATGGTGCATTTAAATTCCTGTTATTTGGGGGACCTACAAATAAATTCTCAAAGATCTTGACGAGTTCTGTAGCAGGTCTGTCGTTTTCGATTTGTGGGAATCAATCATAACGTGCGCAATACCTGCAATCCTGCAGCAAATTTCAGGACCTGATTAGCTAGAAGCTAAAAAAAAGCTAAACTTTTGCTAAAAGCTAAAAGAAGCACAATGCTGACTAAACACAAAAACAATCAAAATGCTTAAAAAAGCTTAAAGAATAAAGATATCCTAACTAAAAGCGCTGAGAAAATTGCTAAAGAAAAGTAACAAACAGCTAGCTAAAAAACTAAAAGAAGCCAAAATATATCTAAAGGTCAAAAGTTGCTAAATATGACATAAAGATATCAAATTATTAGCAAGAAACAGCAGCTAAGAGCTAGAAGTAGCAAATGGTAAGCTAAAGGTAGTGAAAGGTCAAAAGTGTAGCTAAAACTACTAAAAGTAGCATAAGACCACATAAAGAGAGCAAGCATGCTACATCAAATACTGAAAAAGTCAGAACATCGACCCAGAGCAACGACCCAGAGCAACAACCCAGAGCTCTCTACAGATTCAATATTTGCAGGAAGACTCATTACAACCAGAAATCTGTCATCTTACACTTGTATAAGAGGACATTAGTATTTGGGACAGAACTGACTGTTCCAAACCTCTCATATCCTCTATTAACTCATGAACGACTCCGACCGAGAAGTCGACAGGGAGCATCAATAATTAAGCATGGAGGGGGGGGGGGGGGGGGGGGGTATGAAACAAAAGCTTCATTATGACTTTAAAGACTGCCAGGTAGGCACAGGATGAAAAACAGAACTTCTACAGAAAGAAAATCACTTTTAATTCTTTAACTTGCAAATTGTCAGCAACTTATAATGATTATTTATTTGCTGGTGTTCTGCTTGTGTAGTCTTATTTTTTGAGACATCTAAAGAAAATACTGCTGTGAAGCAGAAAATTTCCACGACAGAATCTCCTATCAACAAAAACAAAAAGTACCTTATAGCTAAAATTATATCAGTATTTGCTCACCACGTCTCAAACTATAATTACTTGGTTGCTGCACTGAGAACAGCTAATGATTTAGTGACTTTTAAAAGAGTTTGTTAACAACCAGGCAGCTAACGTCATTAGCTAAAGCAATTAAAGAAGAAAAATGCTAATATTATGCCACTCATTCCCATGATAGCCACATGTTTGTTATTGTAGGAGTCCGTTAAAGAATCAAAGGGGAAAGCTACTCCATCAAACAAAGCATCAATACTTATTTTTATTCTGACTGACAGGATGCAGAGGCTTACAGTGTGGCCTGTGTATCACACAGTCCTGGTCAGTTGTGTGGAATTACAGAGTTGGGTAAATTAAAGGCGGTCGGAGAGAACGACTGTTTGTAACACTTTAGTCCTGAATGGTGAGAATGAGCCGAGACCACAGTGTGGCTTTAACGTCCCTCAGACATACCTCAAGCTTTTTGCCATCTTCATCGTAAACAGACATGGTCACCTCAACGTTTTTGGGTGTGGTCTTACTCCCCTTGTCGAAATCCCCCTGAACCAGAGTCACGTAGATGTCGTTCCGGACATCACCTTAAGGAAAAGATGAATAATGTGAAAAAACTTTACAGTTCCAAAAGAAAAGAAGAAAGCTTTCAGACTAATGAAGCTAAATGGAAGAGTTGTAACTCAACCTGGCATAATTATCTCAGGGAAGCCCATCTTTCGAGCTACAGCTGTAGATCGATCCACCAGGTGAGGGAAGTCCTTCCTTATCTGATGGATGTCTCCGGGAAGCAGCTTCAGAGTCACCCACAGGCCTTGGTGATGCAATCAAGAGCAGAGATAACATAATGAGAGGACAGCACAAAAGCAGCAGCGCCCCGGGAAAACACTAAAAACAGATTTTTTTTCTTGTGATTTCCACTGGCAGTTGTCAGAGTGACACGTAATGGCTCTGAGGCGAGACACTAAATAGAATCTACCAGAAGGGATTTGATTAGTAAAATATAATAACTCGGGACAGAAGTGTGTGTGTGTGTGTGTGTGTGTGTGTGTGTATAACTGGGTACAGGCCTTTGCCGACCTCTGAGTGCAGACGTCGTTTTGTTATGAGTGACACATTCCCTACCGGCTGAGCCGGAGGCCGTTTGATATGCGAGCATGACTGAAACAGCTGTTCTCAGGACTCCACCGGTCCACCCCAACGAGGGTCTGAGCAGACCTGACATTTATACAAGTACATTTTTATTGGGCATGACAACGCTACAAACAGTAATGTGGTGTACCCCTCCCTCCCTCCCCTCCCTCCCTCCCCTCCCCTCCCCTCCAGCCAGCAGACGGCCAAGACTGCACCTCTAGGAGCCGAAGACAAATTATTAATGACGGTTTGCACTTTCAGAAGACCTACAGGCAGATTTCTGAGATACTGTAGTCATGGAAACATGGGCAACTATTTTTGGTATGAACTGTAATTAGGAATGTAACAAAGAATAAACACCATTTTTAATTGGAATTTAGACAATTTTGTTACTCTTCCAGTTGTATTCATCTAATTTATGCTATTAGTGATATTTTACTTGCTTGGAGAATCAAAAATGTGCCTTCTGTTCTGTGTTGCTTGTTATAAATGCAGTAAAAATATGAGGGCTAAAATAATTAATGTCAAATGTCGATCTCCACTCAGACTGTTTTTAGAGAACTGGTCATGTCCACTCAACACCTGTGCACACACAAACTCTGGTAGCAGCTCATCACAGTGTGAGGTTTAGATGTGTTTAAGCTCAATGAAATTTGTGCTCAGCTTGTGGACTAACAGCAGCTTTTGAGTTCACAAACAACTTCTTTTTTAAAAGTTGAGGGACATTACATTAGCTATATTAGCTACATTAGCTCGTAGCTGCAATGCTGATCAGAGCTATTTTTAGAAGAGGCACTGACTCCTGGTCACACTGGAGTCTGTGTTGGAGATTCTTGCTGTATCAGAGAAATTATTGATAATTATTGATAAGGTAACCAGGCTGTAGCTTCACCGGTCATGTTTTTATTAAAAGAAAAAAGTAGTTTGTAAAGCTGTCGCATCAGACAGTTTTCATCACGCGTCATCACCACACCATCCATCCATCCATCCATCCATTCATCCATCCATCCATAGCTATCTTTGTGAGGACCACACACACAGCCTCGCTCTGCGCACAAGAACCTGCTGTGTTGGTTTTTAAAAATAAAGTATCTTAACTTTTCAATGATGTTTAAATAGGGTTTCAAAGTCTGCGTATGGTTAGTATAAGAGCGCAAATATAGGATATAAATATATATGATATGCTCTACATTTATTTATTTTTTATTATTTAAAAAAGAAAAAGAAAAAAAACTTTATTCTGAAAGCGTGGCAGCTATGATTTTTGCCGTGGCGGTGCACCACGATCAGTTACATGTAGGGGAAACCCTGGTACACAATCTTGAATCTAAGAGATGCAACTTTTAGACAAACTGAGCAAACACCAGCCCATCACAGCACAAAATGTGAGGATTATAAAATCTGTTTGTTTACATCACACACATATTCAAACGATTCAGCACCTTCTCATAACATTGTGTAGAGATGTGCAGAGTTACAAAATGTGCATATTTGAGTTTTTAAAGCTTGGCAGCAATGTGTAAATTTAGTTTGCATCATTCGGTTCTTGTCACCCACAGGTTTCAGCTTCACAGCAGGTCCTTGTTAAATTTAAAGCCATTCTCCTTCAGTAAATCACACCAGCTAGACAAAAGCAGCTCAGCCTTACGTCACTCACAGATTCTACTTTGTGACGGCTATTTTAAGCCTGTATTCTGCCTGCATGACTTGGTGTTTAACATTCACACACAGGTGTAGAAACTGAGCAGAGGGGAGCAGGGATTTGAACTGATCGCTGTGTGTTTGTATAATTTGTATGACTGCCACAGTTTTGCACTGAAGATCAAAGGGGAACATGATATTATAAACACTTTTTAATGGGTTTTAACGATTCCTGATATCTACAAGCATAAACATTTTAGGAATATTCTGTTGCTAATGCTGATGCTTTTTTATTATTAGTAGTTGTATCATTGCTAGTTAGTGGTAATTTTGTTTTAACTAGCATGTGAACCTCTGTACAGATGCTGCTGACACCTGAATTTCCCCTCGGTGGTACAATAAAGGCTATTTCTATTCTATTCTTTTCTATTCTATTCTTTTCTATTCTATTCTATTCTATTCTAATGAAGCATTGTGGTGGATTTGGGGACTATTGAGAACATTCTTCCTAAACATTAAATGTGTCATATCCTGCTATTAACTCCTTCTTTTTCACATTTAAATGATTCAATTAGGGTCTATATAAAGTGGAACTACAATGCTTTGGTCTGAATTCCTCCTTATTGTAACTCCACAAGCCCCTCTTTCACCTCTTTTCTGAAGCGTGTCTTAAATCAAATCGTTTTGAGGCTGTCTCTTTAAATCCAAACAAGACGCTTCACACCCCGCCCCCCTCCAATATCCAGACCGGTTTAGTCCAGTTTGATAGAGAGGTTTACCACTAAATGGTTGTGCAGAAATGTTTTGCGAATAATTTGATGCAACAGTAACAGAAAACATCAGAAAATAAAGAAAACTAATCATAAAACAGAATGTAAAGATATCTAAGCAGCACCAGGAGAAACTAAATTCAAATTTACTGCATTCCTAGAGACTCGAAATTCACAACAAAATACATTTAATAGATAAGAAAGTGAAGGGTTTTGCATGATATGTCACCTTTAAAGCATGTCATTCTTTGGATTCAGAAGGGATTTCTTAAGTCCTGGTTTTATTATATGTAATCATACAGTGTTAGCAAACAGATTAGCAAGCTAATTAAGTTTAATGAAGTTTGGCAGCAGGGTGATGAGTTTCCTGGCTGGTCTCGCTCTCTGCCTGACACCCTACCTTGGCCTTTGTGATTGACTTCTTTGGCGGTGATAACTTTGTTGATGACTGTCTGGAGGAAGTCGTTCTCCCCTGCCACCCTGGGTGAAAAACGGGAGATGTTCAGCTGCTTGTGGCGAATGGCGTCATCCAACGCTAGCCTGCAGTACGCACACAACATGCAAACACCACAGGGGCAAAAAAAAAAAGGTGGCAGAAACAGAGGTAGAGAGGGAGCAGAGCAGGAAAGGACGCACAGTGATGGTCGTGAGGAGGGGAGTGAGATAAAAAAAAAAAGAAGAAAAAAGTGTGTGGGAGAAAAGAGAGACACCGAAGAGTGATGCAAATACTATGACAAAGACAAAAGCCACTTGTTAGCAGTTAAAAGTGAGCAGGATGGGTAACAAAAGAAACAGAAACATCGTTATTCAGGAAAGGCCTGGTTAGAATCAAAAGAGCCACTCGATTGGTGAAAAGCTCCACTCTGTTGGTCTTGAAGTGTTTCCACATTGTGAGACTTAAAATCTGTAGTGTCTGACAGATACTGTCACAATGCTTTGGTGGAGTAGAACTGAGTGCTTTGTACTTTCTAAGGCTTCATGTCTAGTAAGTAAACCATTTATTGAAGATGGTATTACGGATTGTAAATGGAAAGAAATGCAGAAAAATGCACGATGCAGAGAAGATATACACAAATCAGAAGATCCTTACAGTTCAGAAACATGTTTTGATGGTGTTGAAATGAAGAGAACAGTTAGTAAATATATCATTTGGGCCTGGAACAAGCCTGACTGAAATTTACTTTAATTTCTTAAAGTAGTGATACTATTCAAAATGGACTTTTTGTGCTTTAGATCATGTTATAATGTAACTCCCTGTTGTGTGGACGTGCTGAAGTGGGAGTGTTGGAAACAGTAGGAGGTTCTTAAAGGGACAGAGGCCAACTTCAAGGCATTTAGATTTAGATAGTCAATTTTCTTTATATATATACAGCATTTTCATAACAACTGAAGGTAACAGTTACTTGACTGTGGTAAAGAATTGAACTATGTGCCTGGAAAATGCATAATACTCAGTAAAGGCTTGTGGGTTGACTAGGCAACCAATGCAGATGAACTAGAAATGTTCAGGAGAACAACCAAAGGTGCAAGACTTTTATCTTAAAAATGCATTTCTATAAGCAGTTCTCCCATTCCTGATTGGATGACTGGAACATAAAGTACCGCACTGTGTGAAGATCTCTAAACGGCTCTTCCACTTATTGCTTTTACAGACTTTAATAACATATGCAGTACTGAATAATCAAGCCCCTTGTTTTAAAAAACTTACTGAGTTTGAGCTGTTAAAAATCACATTTGGACTTAAATAAGCCCTTGTACATCCAGTTCTCCTCCTCCTAATAAATGGCTCTAATTTCCATTACTTATACGTGCAGATAAAACCTTTAAGTGAGGTGATCTGCCAGCTAAACTACTTCAATCTGAAGGATTTTCAATTATGCAGGAAATTGCATTAAGGAAAAAGGTTATTCTGACGTACAAAAAAAAATGGTGGCAGGTAATAAAATTGCCTTAATTGAGTCATGGGGGAATAGGGAAGAACTACCATCTTACAATCCCTGCAAATGTGGTGCCAAAGGTTTTAAACTTGGGGGGAAAAAAAAGATAAATACAAATGCTGTTAGTCAAATTTTACATATTAAAAAAAACATAAGTGCAGAAAAACGGATGACTATTTGTTTTGTGCTGCAGCACGATGCACTTACGGCTGAAACGGAATGAAGTGTTGCTTGTCCTCATCATCCATTTTGCCCGTTATGATGTCAGTGACATCCATTACTAAAAGACAAAAAGAAGAGTGGATTAATGCATTAAAAAAAGTATAGTAGCACATGAAAATTAAAGTTTTCTTTAATGAAAAGTAATTAAAGCAGGAGTTCCCTAACTTTTCCATGCCAGTAACACTATTAGCTTCTTGCAAACCCACTAAGAATGCTTCAAAATATGGACAGAAACATTAACTTTTAGAATGTTTTTTCTTAGTTTAAATCACTTTTCAATTTTGTTTAACATAGGAATTTTACTGTGTTTTAATCCCCCGATAGAAACAGGACAAAAGTAATCTAACCTCTCTTAAATCACTATCAATTAGATTTTAAAATAATGATTGAAAAACAGATTAGATTTTATGATAATTATTAAAACCATTTAATGGATTTTTTAAATTTTTTCTCTCATCTTCGGCTTTCTGAAGCCCCAACATAAAAAAGACTGGGTTAAAAAATGATAAACTTTGTAAAAAGCAGCACATGGAAAAGACATAAAGCAGCCCCAGCTTTTCTTTGATGAGCACTAATTAAAGCTGAGCAACAGCGTCACTGAAAATAAAACAAGTTTGAAATAAAATCAGGATGAAAATCTGCTTGCAGCTACAAATAATATTTGAATTTGTGCCAATACATTGTAAAGAAAGAAAAATGCTTGAATACTTATTCATCTTATGGTGTAGAGCTAAACAAAACTGAGCAATTCAGGAATTTTATTCCTCCTATTCCAAAATATTTATTATGGCTCTCTGTAGCTTACAGAGAAACATGAAGTACAGTCTTGTTTTGTCCCTTGCATAGGTTACGAGTGACATGAATGAAAAATGATGCCAGAGCAGCTTCACATATATTCTGTTACACTTCAGGCTAGGAGTCCAGCGTATAAAGACCTTTAGACTGTTGGTAAAGGTTAGTAAATCTAAAACAAAAATAAAAAGACTGTTCTTCATGCTGTGGCACTATGGATGTCTAAGGCTAGGACACAATAAATCAGCTTGTCACTAACCTTCTCTTTAAGTGACAATAAAAAAAAAAACTCTGGAGTTTTCTTTGTTAGATAACTTTAGGCAAAATGCCAATCTAATTAGTTTACGATATGCCTGGAAGCTTGCCAGCAGGAGATAAATCAAACTAACCCTTCTTCTGCTTTAGCTGGATATTTCTGAATTTTAGCCAAAAAAAAAGAAGGTCATGCTCACGATGCGGGCGCAGATCTCTCTGTCTGGTCACGCTCCGCTCCCCATATTTTAAAAACAGGGTTTGAATATATATACTTTTAATGTTTGCTGAAAACAAAAACAACACCTACACCTGAGTTTTGTTACTTTAAATCCACTAACAAATTCCAGATTTAAGACAAGTCAGGTGTATTTTCTTTGCTCAGAAACTGGTCCAAAGAAGTGTCAGGAAACAAGAGCTCTGGTCTGATTTTAATGTCCGAAGGCTGCAGAGTTTTTGTTAGGCAAGTTAAAAATATCCTAGCATCCTGTGGTCAAGCAGTCACAACGGTAAAAGACCTCTATACTTGTTTTGATTTGTTTAAAAAAACATGTTCAATAAGCATACTGTGAAATTAAGGCAGAGTCTGGGCTTGTTTCTGAAAAATATGATACCATATATGGTATTATTTCCTATATGAGCATTACCTGCCACTCCAAACGGTCTTCTCAGACCCAAAGTCAGCTTCTTGGTGTTGTTGTCTCGCAGCTCCATGCGCCCAACCCTGACAATCTGACACACGAAGCTGATCTTCTCCCTCTTTAAATCTTCACTGCCCAAGTCCTGAAGAGAGCAGGTGATAAAGAGCTGATGAGTTAGCCCTAAGTCCCTACAGAATCACTTCCAGCAAATCCAAACTCAGATTCATAGATGTGATCAGGAAATCCATGCTATATATGATTTTTGGCCCCACAGCAGTAAAGTGCTTACAGTGGATCCACACTGACCCTGCTGACCCCTGAGCCTCCATTATACCGAGGTGACAGCCTTGGTAAATATAAACAGTGTGTCAGGATCTTACTGAGGGAGCTTAACAATATGGAGCATCAGCAAACAGGCTCCCAAATGCCTCATGACATGGCTGAATAAACAGTCATCAGACAAACACACACACATACAAACAGAAACCTCTACACTATCAAACACACCCACCGTGAAAACCGCCCGCAGATTATGAAGCTGGTCGATGTCTTTCACCAAACCTGAGCTCGACCATTTCACCAGGTAGTTCTCACTGTAATGAAAACAAAGAAAAATGCTCACATTTATGATTTCTTATTTCTACTCCTTCTGTCAGACGTTTACAGGCCAAAAAATAGTCAGAAAAATGACACCAGTTTGTGATCATTTGACCGGTACAGACAAAGAAATAACAACCAAAAGAAACTGTGCTGAAGAAATTCATGTTAATTACAATTATTCTTAAATGTTATTAATGCCAAATCTGCAAAGTGAGCAAATAAACAGATTTAAAAATGAAAAAAGAAGCACTTTGCATAAATCCACTGTGATTCCAGACCCATCCTTCTTTTCAAAGAGCCTCAAATCTTTAGTGTTAAAATGCTTTTCTAGTCATCTCTTCAATCTAAGCTTTCCTCCACACCTCTTAGATGAGATTCAGCACAGAATGCATTAGGGACATTTTTTAATGTTTAAAATGCACAATCTAAAAATGACCATTTGTCAGCTGCAGGGATAACGCCACTGATTGATGGCTCAATCTTTATTTCCAATTCCTCCTGAAATCTCTGCTCCATTTCCACAAACTTTTAAACTAAAAACAACTTTTGAGTGGCAACAAACACTTGTTTAAGACAAGTTTTCACCAATGTTTGAGTTGTGTAATAAACTAGTCCTGATTTTGTTTTCCTATTGTAAAGATCTGTGAGACCTCGCTTTCCTCAGCAACCACTTCCAGCTAGGGGCGCAACGGATCACAAAACTCACGGTTCAGATCGTGTCACGGTTTTTGAGGCACGGTTCGGATCATTTTTCGGTTCAGCAAAAGGTAAAAAAAACAGGCAAGAATAACGAGATGAATGCCTTCAATTTATATTTGGGACATTTCAAAACATTTGCCCATTGAGTATTTAGAAAAACAAAACACAATCTTTTAATTTAAGATGTCCATATAGTATGGGTGCAAATAAAATAAAATAAAACAAACAAAAAAAGCCGTTGTGGTCTTATCGTTCGGACTTTAGCCTACTACTACTACTACAGAAGAGATGACGCTCTCAACATCAGACTTATAGAGGATCTACAGAAGAGATGATGCTCTCAACAACAGACTTATAGAAGATCTGCAGCATCTTGCTGCAGCCATTGAAGGATCTTAGCTTCATCAAGAAGTACAGTCCTCTCTATCCTTTCTTGTAGACTGCTTCACTGTTGAGTCTCCAGTCCAGTCTGTTGTCCAGATGAACACTGAGGTATTTATATT
>JARVGW010000247.1:12698121-12712001 GCA_031762495.1 Anablepsoides rubrolineatus | reverse complement strand
GGTGTTCTCCCACAGCACAGCGAACTTGATGTTTGTATTTGTAACTGTGCCAGACTGCCAGGTTCAGCTTGGCTCGTATGCACAGTTTTGCCCAAAGGCCAACAAAAAAAAAAAAAGATAAAAACAGCCAATCTCAGGGTACAACCATGTGTGAGAAAGTAGGGTAAAAAAACACCAAAAAAAACGCTGACGTTTGTGAAAAAAATCAGAATAAGCAGGGAAAGTGAGCGAGGGAATAAGAATTTAATACAGTGCTTAAGTTGAAAGAGGAGCACTTTAACAAGCATAGAGTGGACTGAGAACACCCTCCTCTGTGCAGCAAGAATGAATAGAGGATGATTATTCCACTCCAGCTGCACTTTAGGTCTCAGAGGGAAGACAGAGGAGGTAGCAAAAAGAAGCCATGTAGGCACAAATATAGAGAGAATACTGTATTCTCTGAAGGATTTGTCTTATTAGAAATGACTATCCTGGACTGACTGACAGATGAAGAAAGGTTTTTATAATTAGCATGAGAGTGTGTGACCATATCCTACAGTTTATTCATCCATACATCCATTTTTCTTTTCTGGTCCATGAGATCTTTTAATATCAGAAAGACGCCTGCAAGAACATCATCAAATGTCCTTTTTCAGTGTGGGCAATAAAAAGAAAGTTTCTTTAAAAACAGTTTAGTTATTTCTGTAGAACTAAAAATATTTTTTATTATTCTGACACGCTTTGTCTGGAAGGAAGTTTCTGATTTCTTATCTCAAGGTGAGTGTGAACAAAGTCCTTTAGTTTTTGCTTGAGATATTTGTATCATAAAACTCTTTGCAAAACAAACACAATACTAAAGGTATTACCAACTTATAAATAATGCTGAGAAGATTAAAATAAAGCAGGCTTATAGGCCCTGAGTCAGATCTCTGTCTGAGAAAGAGGGTATTTAATTCAATACTTGCTCTTGCTTCCCTTTATTCTCCACCAATAATACCAGTTCAAGAACTGAAGAGTAAATTAAAACCATCTTTATAAAAACACATCAATGTAATCCTCTGGGATTTAACTGGAATAATTCAATAGTTATATTAAAGAGCTGAGGTATGTGTGGTAAAACAAGCTTTTAAGCCTGAAGAAGTTGGATGAAGAGAGCCCAGGCAGTGACACACAAAGCAATATAATTAATTAATTAATTAATTAATAAAGAGTTTCTTTAATAAGAGGTTTAAGTATTCAGACTGGAACCAATGGCTTTAATTTAGTAACTAATTCAAACTGTGAGCTCAGGACTAAGAAATACCAATAAAACGTCTCAGTTTCCTCTCTTAGCTTTGCCTCTATCTGAAAGGTTGATACACGCTGCAGCGTTTCAGCTGTAGCGTCAGACAGAGAAGTCCTGCTAAAAACCTCTTTTGTTCCTCTTGTAAAACCATGCAGGAACTGATCCTTGAGATATTACTGTATCACAATAGCTGAGGCCCTTCCAGTAGGCCAGGAGGAAATGTTAGTGCTTTTTATGACTACAGGAAGTTTAACAATGCCTCTTTTAGGAAAGGAAGCTCAACAGAGGAGAAAAAGTAAGACAGTAATTAAAAGCCTAGCATTCCTTAAAAGAATGCATATCACCCACTGTTTTTTGTGCAAGAGTTTTAGACTAAAATCATCTTTTGCTGAAATAGGATTTAGTTACAAAATGACAACCATCTGTGTCAGCGGAGAACTTAAAGGCTGTGTCTCTTTTGGTGGACAATCAGGAGGCAGGATCGGTTTGAAACAAACATAAGACCCTTATGTCGACCCCTGGCACGGTGCCCTGAGTGCGTCTTGAGGTGTCACCATCAGAAAACTGAAGACGCCCCTTTAGCTAAACGCCTGTTAATGGGGCTCTCATGCTACACAGGTTACGAGACAGTGCTCCTGGCAAACACCTGATGTCAGAGTTCACTCCTCCCTACGCTAACGAGTAGATAAAGGGAGACACGAAGAATGTAAACAAGTAGGCAAATAAAAATGATCAACCTCATTTTTATTTATCTCACAATTATTTGTTTATTGCGACAGGCCTGATAAAAAATATATCAATGCATTCCTAAAGCTGTGGTGTGAGCGACGTCAGTGAGACGACTTCATCAAGTCCCTAAAGCTTCGTCACAAAACAGAGCTGCCACTCACTGAAATCTGAGGCTGCCTGGAGACTTTGAGCTGCAAAGTCCTGACTTTATCAACCATTTAGCTACACACACACACACACAAACTCTCACACACACAAGGCTATTTCATCAAATGCCAGCCTTCCTGAAATGCGGACTCTTGCTGCACGCGGGAGCCTCAAGCCCGTCTGCGACCAAAATCAATGACTGACACCTCAATTACAAGCCTCCAAAACAACCTGCGGGACATTTTAAAGGTGACAAATGCAACATTAATATGAACTGCTGCTAATACGAGTGTTGACATTTGTATAATCCGGCCAGCCTCAGTGCTCCTGAGCCCTGCGATTTCTGTTACAAATAAATCTCAACATTGGATTAAAGGACTCTAATCTGATACTGCGCAAAGGTTTAAAAAAAATCTAAGTCTGAGGAAGTTTACATAAGTAAAATAAACATGTTGAGTGGAGAATTTACCTCTTGAGTCTCTAGTAACAGCTTGTTTGTTGATGCCTTTAGCAATCGTCTTTAAGGTATCTATTCTCACCTGCAAACAGCTTACAGCTAGACTCTGCCTTCTGAGCTATTTCGGAGGCGTGATTTCCCGCCGAGCTAGTCCTTATGACCCATGTTTTCCTCACTAAAAACTGACAGGTCGTCAAATGTGAGCGCACCTACCTGGCACGCCTCAACATCCTGATAGAAGAAAGGCTCAGCTAACGGGGTCAGCTGGATGTTGTTAAGGATACGTCGGCTGTTCCCATTTCACCATATTTGTCTCCATTTCTTTGTTTTGTCCATTCACACCAGGCTCTATCCCAATCCTTTTTGTTGCTGACGGTACCATTTTAAAAGTATTGTTAAAGTTTTACATTCTCACCAACATACAGCAGTTCACCTTCCTTCTCCTTCATATATTCTAATTTTATGTTTGAGAATGTTTAGTTCATGTTATATTTTATGTCCTATTTGTTTTTGAAAGGTACTTTTTTAGAATTTGTAATTTATGAACTTTAGTTGTCTTAAAAGCCCAGCATTTATTATCTAACAATGTTTCATGTATTACAGTTGATCAAACCTGAACCAAACTGAAGTGAAAAATGTGGTAGAGTTATCTGGCCCTAAAAATAAGATTATTTTTTTTGGGTCACAGTACAGATAAAATGTTGTGCATGTTATGCTGGCAATAAAACTGACAGCTTCATTTCCTCAGTTTAAATATGTATAAAATGTGATAATTAATTTAAAAGGGATACTTTTGCTACTTTCAATTAAACTGCATGTAGAAGGCTAGTGAATATTATCCCATATTTGTTTAAATTGTGGCAAAAGCACTTTGTGTTTGGTAACATAAAGTCATAAGTAACGTCTTAAAAGAACAAACTTACTTTGTAGTGGATTAGTTTAACCACTATATTAAAATATTTTTTTCTAAAACTGATATCCATTTGCCCCCTTTGGATAGTTTGCTAAATTCCAGTTAGCACGATTTTTTTTCACTATAGCTGCCTTTTATCTTACTAAACTATCTGGCTAATTAATCCTTGTTTCAATGTGACGGATTACATTTATAATAGTCTTCCACTGATTTCTGACTGACACGACCATATCACACGATGTGCTTAAAATAACTGTAGAAAGGAAGAGTGCCTTATGCCCGAGGGCTCCTGCATTTAAAATTCAACTAACTGACTCTAAATAATGTAAGCACACACATCTAAATCAGTCACCTTTGTTGGACACCATTACTCATCTGTCTCAAGTGGCGCAGCAGGATTCTTTTCAGCCCAAATCTCTAGATGCTCAGAATGTCCACAATCCACACTGAGATCACCGTGACCGAGAAAACAGAAACAACCTGCGTGATTAGTCTTTGTTCCACTATCTCTGTCACTTACTGTAAAGGTTCTCAGATCTATTTGTGTCAACGTCAACCACAAAGACAACCTGTAAAGTCATACAATGTCTGCCAGCATCATCAACACAATCAATCATACAAGTATTTCAAGCAGTCATGGGGTATTTTTAGATCTTATTTATGTTTTCATATCACAGCGACGGCACACGTTTATTCACCCCGAGGCCACGCTTGGCGAGAATACTCTAGATTTTTTAACATTCTTGGTTTTTGTGAGAGAGGCTTCACAATAAACATGCAGGCTAGAGCGAGGTGTTTATGACTGTGAGAACCATCTATCGCCAGGATTTGTTGTGTAAACAAAAAAAAAAAAAGACCAAAACCCATGAAGAAAAGGCTCCTAAAAGGATTATAGATGCTGATTCACTTCTGAGTCATGAAGCTCTGTTTTTAGCATCGTCTTAATTTGGTTCTGTTTTACTGACTCGTCTACATGTTATGTTGTTCAAAATAAAAGGTAAACATTCAGGGCTGTCAAACCCAATACTGTTTGATCTGCACAATAATTAATAAAAAGGCAAATGGCACTCCCTGTAACTTGAACAATACAGACTCTTTTTTTTTCCTTTACATCAACCCAGCCTCCCCAATGACACTGACTGTTGAAGCAAGATGTAAAAGTGGTCCTGCTTTGTCTCCGTGGTGAGTCAAGATGGAATAGTGTGGAACCACTTAGCTATGCACTGATTAAATAGGCCAGCTGTCATTTGTCTTAGCCACCATCTCACAGCAAACCATTGGGAGCTGTACTATTAGAACTGCCTCGGCAAGCAACACGGCCCACAGTTAATACATAATTCTCTTTCAGAATGAATAATAGCAAAGTCATAATGACCTCCAAAGAGTAAAGATGAGGATGATGTCTGAGGTTTTGACAAGGACTAAGGAACGGAATCTAATCGAAACCTTGAAGTGAGAACTTAATGAGCAACAAATCTAAATCTTAATATTTAGTTGCAAAAAATAAAAACTGAATACTCACAGTTGGTATTAAAATTGGACATATGCTTTTATATTCTTCCTTTTCACATATAAATTAGGGCTGGGTAATAAAATGATTACGATATGATAGACACAATCAATAATAATAAAAAATATGTTGGGTAGAACATCGATAATTTCACTTATGGAAGTTTATGAAATTTACGAAGAGAAATAAAAATTACGGATGAACAGAACTTGTGACAATTTATTCTTCATTCGTCTTCCTCTGGCTTTATAAAATAATTACAGTCAGCCTCACACAAAGTTTACTGAATTTTATGTAGGGAAGTAACAGACCAGAGAACAACAACACACAACAGCTACTGAAGCTAAGCAAGGTTGGTGGCATCAACTAACTCACTCACTTTTTGTTAAGCTAGCAGTGGAGTAACACTTGCAGTAGCAATTTCATGTTTCGCCATTGTGCCTCATAACTAGAGATGGACCGATACAGGTCCCACCGCGTCTTCAACCCGTTTATACTCGGTCAGGAAAAGACGCGCTGAAATTGCGCAATCATCAACCCCGCTGTCCCACGTCTTATTGAAGTATAATCCAGGATTTAGACTCTGTTAAGAAGACATAAATTGTTGCCATTTGTAGGTTTTATGTTTCTTCATGAGATATACTTAATGTTAAGTTCAATTCTAAAACATTTTTATTTTACAAAGCAATTTGTTACATTTGTGAAAGTGAAATAACAGCCATTCATTTGGTAAAATATTTTTTAGTCAGTTTATAATTACACATCTTTTAGGTTAATAAATATGGTTAGAAATGTGGAATTCAGAAAAAAATTAAAAAAGTTAAAGTTAGAAAAATTTAGGAAAAAATAAAATAGGTCCCTAAAGAATAAGTTTTGTCATCTTACAAAATAGTTCAAAGAAAATATTTGGTTGTAATAATAAATGTGGCTACATGAAAGCAGCAATCAGAAAATAGGCTTTTCTATTATAAATAACAAATTTTACTGATATAACCTAAGTTTGAGGTTAGAACATGATGATTCAAGACATGGATTTTGCAGAGGGATGAAGTTTTGCTCAGTAACTGTCGCTCAGTTGTAATAAATGAGCAAAATAAACAACTGTAGTGAGTTCAGGTTGCAGGTGAAGGATGGGAGCTTTCTGCATGCATATGAAAACAAATAATCCAAGACCACAGCTCAGAAACTCATAAAAACGAAATTAATGACGTTAGCTTAGCATTCAGATTCTAGCATGCACGCTTCCCCACAGGCAAAAAACACCTCTGAACATCACAGCCACACAAACACAGGTCATCACAACCAAAAGGAAGGATGTGTGAGACTAAAATAAAACAAAACTCTGTGCAGGTTTATTGTGCATGCTTCAGAAATACCACTACACAAATACACACAACCACAAAAACAAAAAAGCAGCTTTTCGTCACTGCATCTCCTGCCTTTTAATCAGCCGCTTTATTACAGTCTAATAAAAATGCTGAATTGGGTTGCGTCGCTTCGGCTTTGTTTTGAAAACAAATCGTATGCATAGAAAGAGGGAAATCAAGTGGCTTGTTCTGAAATTCAACAATGTTGTTTACAGTGCTGAACGCTCTGTTGTCAGAAGTGATCTGGATAACACGCAGCAGGAGGTGCTGCGATGACACTTCTCACCGATTTATATTTATTCTAACTTAAGGCAAGAATTTCATTTGGAATGAAATGGAAAAAAAAAATGTGACAACACGAAGTTGAAGGTTTTACCAAAACAATTTCACACCAGAAGAGCCTCATGAATCTAGCTCTAGAGTTTGAAAGCCGGATTTTAAAAAAAAGGAACACAAGCTGAGCTTTTTAAAACACACGGTTAGAATTTATGTCGAAACCAAGACTTCTTTATAATTGCAGGTATATTTGTAAGACCACAGCTTGTAGGTGAGAGATATTGTGGGTGAGGCCTGAGCAAATTATTTTCAGCTTGATTTAAGAGAAGAGTGCGTCTGTATTTTCTGCCCCAGAAGTTTCAGTCGTCGCTAACCTGTTCCAAAAATTGAGCCCTCTGAAGTTGCCGGATCGCTGGTCCTCAGTCCGCCTCACACCCGATTAAAAAGGTGAATCATAGCCACACCGCAGCTATAATTTAGAGCTAAGTGTGTATGCGTGTGTGTGTGACCAACTGTCCTTTAGGATAAGCTGCCAGCCAATGAGCAGACACTCAGGAAGCAACATTTCCTTTTTGTGCAAACCTAAAAACTGTGTTACAGAAATAAGCGCCCATGTGTGCATTTGAGCAATCCTTAAATTCAGTGTTCTGAAGGTGTTATTATAATAGATTACTTCAAAGTTCAAAAAGAATAAGTAAGAATAAGAAGTGCATGCTCTCGTGGGCAATCCGTGCCAAAGTCTCAAAAGTGATGTGTAGATTTGGTGAAGTCTTTTTGCTTAATGTTCCCTGGTTTGCTTTCTACAACTGCAAGCCTCTGAAGTCTCCCTTAAGAAACAGCAGCATCCCAATGAAACAGAATTAATGAGACAACACTTGAAGTTTGCATCAAAAAGCATTTCCGGTTTATTCATCACAGAAGTCGGAGATGGCTAAACAACTCTCCTCTGAGCTACGGTGAATCACTTTGGAAAAGCCACAAGAATAACTAGACTTCAAAAAAATATCCTGATCTCTTTAATTTATGCTGAGCTGTTTGACATTTGCAGAGAAAAAAAGTGGGTAATGGAATTAGCTCAAGGTTAGGAGGAGATATGATGTTCAGCGAACATGTCTTTGACAAATGATTGGCCCAGCTCGTCTGTCATGATTTCAACAGGAGACTAAGATAAAAACTGTTTTTACATTAGGAGTTCCTTACAAAATGCTGATGTCAGTTTTGGTTAGACTGGCTGAAATACACCCGAGCATATGGGCTACACTTTGAAAATACCAATGGGATTGAAGATGTTGTTAAAAATACAAAAGTCAGGCCAACGCCTCGAGGTAACAGTTGTTCTAAAAAGGAACAGGGGAAAAAAAAAGAGAAAGAGATTGACGTCTCAGTTAGGATTTGGAGTATTAAATAGTCTACCCAAGTTCTCAAACTCAAAGTTCACATCCCAACAGACGACACACTGAAAAAAAAAATGAATATTTAGCAAGGAAACACAAACGGGGCTGTTGTAACAATGTCAAACTTATTAAACTGAATATTTATGTTCTTTTTCCTGTATAAAGTTATTAGCTGTAATAAATGCATACTATAAAGTACACCTCATAAACAGCAAAAAGGCTAAAAAAAAATGAAAGTGAGGTTTACTATATAAGTGTGTTTTATATGGAGAATGACATCATTGCATCACTTAGTGGATGCAACTGAAGCCTTACTGTATTAAACTGACCACACATTTTAATATATATAATATTTTTTTAAAATACATTATATAATAATATTTATATAATATATTGATAAAAAACTGTATTTGAATATTGGACCCTAATGCAGGAGTTGAGGCATGCATAACCTAGTCCTGGTTGCTTTTTTTTTTTTTCACTTCAGTAGAAAAAAGAACTAAATATGAGAACTATTAGTTTCTTAATTTCTTCATCACCAGTGAAATTTTTATTTTTATTTTTTTAAAGAAGAGAGAAAAGAAGAGTGAAAGGAGAAAAAATACGATTAAGCTCAAAAGATTTTTTTTGTATTCTTTCATTACCCTATGAAAACAAACCATGTGAATCTTTTTAAGGGGAAATACTTGATGGGGTTTCCCTTTCTACAGCCACCACACACACGCCATGTGATGTTCTCTTCCAAAACAGTATGACAGAAATCTTTAATAATTTTGAAACCATAACACTTTCAAACTGAGGTATATCTCATTTAATCTATCATTTATTTACGCAACAAGGCTGAGTCAGGTCCTCTGGACAGGTTGTTCTTTTCTTTTTATCCAAAAGACTTCTTCAGTCTTCTTACTTTCAGAGAACCTGACTTAACCTTGTTAGATTTTTCTACCTGGATTATTGAGATGCATCAAGAAATATAATCTATTCAGTCTTTTTACAAATGCTACATCTATATATTATAGGGAAAAAATCAAGTTTCATCAGCACCCAAAACGATTTGTTCACCAAAGAAGAAACAAAGAGTTTTCACCACCATACAGAACAAAACAACCACCAGTTAACTAGAAAACCAGGGAAGAACATAAGATTCTGGCAGATCGTAAAATTTTCCCAGTCGTGTTTGTTTTTGGTTAGTAACTGCAATTGTGCTCATTTTTCCTTTGCAACAACTTGCATACACAAATCCAATAACAAAACTTTTAATTTTTGCAGCTAGACAGTGACTACAATAAAATGCATTTCTAATACTGCTGCAAGAGCCTCAAAGGAGAGACTTTTTTCACCCTACACTCCAAACAAAGCCATTGGGGCCAATATTTGAGCCGTTAAATGGCGAGACAAAAGTTTTGCAGAGACAGAAATAGATGCAGAATGAGCACCGGCAGCATGAGAGGTCTTGCAGAGTGCTCATTAGTACTACTTGGTCAACACATGAAGTATTAAAAGTGCACCGGCTGCGCACCCCACCAATCCTCTGCAGCCATGACGTGGCAGCTGCTTCTCTTTCAACTAATGAGTCATCCACGGTTGTGTTCAGTGAACCCTGCAAAAATTTTCTTCGTGATATTTGAAGAAATTCATCTCTTCAATTGATGTGAGTTTGGGGAGAAAGCCATTAGCATGACAGTTGAATGCTTTCCCCTCTCGCCCAGCTGAAATGCGGGCGCACACACACACACACACACACACACACACACACACACACACACACACACACACACAACGGGCTCATTTAAAAGCATGCAGTCTGGGACGCCAGCCGAAGCTTTAGTGTAACCCGCTGAAATAACCCATCAGTCAGCATCAGCAACCTTCAGACAGCCGCAGACCTTCGGGCCCACTAATGGACACAAAATGGGCTCAATGTGCACACAGCGAGATGTAGCACAAGCATTAAAAATAATAATCCACGACTGTAAAAACCCAATTTTAATGCAAAATGTAAGAAATTGGCTACAAAGCTGAGCACACTGAACCAGGAGATCCCCAGTAGAATTTGATTTAGTTCCATTACTCTATTGTTCAGGCTCTCAAACGCAGCGAACAGAGAATGTTTGTGATTATTTTAGTCTCAAATTTCACACCACGCTTTTATAAGTCTATCAATATTCTACAGGTTGTTGAAGTCTTTTCACACATTACGAGCTCAAACATTTCTGCTTATTTTCCTTTGACTAAGGTGGTTTATGAGGTTGTTCCTTTGTAACACGTTACATATATTTATGTAAAGTACTTTTAGAACAACTCAGACCATAAAACAATAAGAAAATAAGTGCTTAATAACTGCAGACAAACAGGTATGACGATAACTTACCAAGCTGTTTCAACCAGCTTACTGTAGCCCAATAAGCAGATCATTTCTGTTACATATTATTTTGAAATGCACTAGTTCTTCAAAGGGTTGTAAATTATATGTTTACTTAAATTAAGCAATTAATGTCATATTGGCCATATTTATCACGATAATTTCTAGATTTTATCACGATAACGATAAGTGACAGTATATATATATATAAGCCTTATCTTTTGTATTATAAATCTATCACTACATTCTGTCTTGAGAGCTCTAAAATACTAGAAGCCACTAAACTTCAGTTCAAGTAGGACCTGTGCACCTGTGTTGAAAAATAAATAAATAAAGGTTTAACTCCTTGAGGAACAATTCATACGTTATACATTTACGTATTTCTCCAACAATTTTACCTTTATTATTCCCTTAAATATACACATTGATCTGGCATTTTTAACGTCATCCTCCAGATTATTCTATAATCTTATACCCTGGACTGAAGTACTCTGTTCCCTTAAACTGGTTCTAAATTTGGGTTTAACAAACATCTCTATTCCCTTGACATTATAAAAACTCTTTTTAACAAAATGTAATTGGATGTTTGAAGGTAATGTGTTTTTATGAGCCCCATACATAACTAATAAAATACCATAATCAACCAAATCATAGAAGTTCAATAACTTCAGCTGATGGAACAAGGAATTTGATGGGTGACTGTAATGCTTTCTGGTGATAATTCTTACGGCTCTTTTCTGTAAAACAAAAAGAGGGTTTGTAATTGTTTTGCATGCTTTTCCCCAAACATCAATACAGTAGCTCAAGTGTGGAACAATTATTGCATTTTATAATATAAACAGAGCTTTATCATTGAATAAGTCCTTTACTTTGTGCAATACTGCAATGGATTTGGCTATTTTTGATTTAAGAGGTCTCCATGTCAATTTTTCATTAATGATAACACCCAGAAACTTCACCGCAGTGTCTCTACAGATCTCAATACCATCAACTCTAAATGGAACATCGACAGTTTTCTTTTTATTACTAAATATCATATAATTAGTCTTATATAAATTTAATAATTTATTACATTTAAACCAGGTTTGTATTTTAGCAAATTCTGTTTGCATCATTACCAACATCTGTTCTATATTTCTACCAAAACAAAAATATATGGTTTTGTCTGCAAATAAAACACATTTAAACAACCCTGACACATTTAGTAAATCATTCACATATAAAATAAATAACTTTGGCCCAAGTACAGAACCCTGAGGCACTCCACATGGGATAGTACCCAATTCAGATCTTGTATCATTTATTTGTCCAAACTATTTCCTATCCTTTAAATAAGTAACTGTAGTGCTGGTCCTCTAATGCCATATTTGTTCAATTTTTCAAGAAGAATAATGTGATCAATGGTGTCAAAAGCTTTCTTCAAGTCAACATAAATACTAGCACAGTATTGTTTTTGATCAACAGCAGTTGTTATTTGGGCTAAGTCCATGAGTGCCATTGATGTGGAAGTATTTGCTCTAAACCCATACTGACTACTACTTAAAATATTTTGTTTATCAATAAATTGATCTAATCCAAGCACAAATAATTTCTCTAACATATTTAAAAACAGTGGTAACAAGGATATTGGTCTGTAATTATTGAACATACATTTCTCATCACTCTTGTACAGAGGGATTACCTTGGCTATTTTCATCTTGTCAGGAAATATTACAGTTAAAAATGATAAATTACATATAAATGTAAATGGCTCAATAACATAATTCATTATTTTTTTCACAAACACCATGTCCACCCAGTGTTTTGATCTTTTGTCTGCAAGCTTTTTTTACAATATTCATGATTTCTTCTTTGTTAGTTCCATCAAAACAAATCCTGTTGCTACAATCCGTAACTGTGTGATTCACATTATTATCTACTTTGGGATATTTTAGCTGCAAGACATGGGCCAACATTCACAAAATAATTATTACAGTTCATTCTGATCATAAATTTCAGTCATTTCATTTGATGTGTAAATATAAAGCGCTTGTGGGGTCCATGTGGACATTATAAAGCACAATATATGGCTATTTACCATTTAGCATAACAAAAACACAGTGAGTAGCTGGAGATGCTGTTTTGTTTCCATGAGCTCTGGAGAGCTAATAAACAATCATTCCTGTAACACTTTTAAAATAAATTTGAAAGAATCTCATCAAAAGTTAAAAACATTAAAATATTAAAAGCCTGACAATAAAGTTGTTTATCAATGCTTTGTTTTTTCCTCTTATTCTCCTGATTTACTATGTAATGAGATATGTTTGTATATAAAACTGAAAATATGAAAATGATACAGTTTCTGTCATATAAAAACAACATGTCACTTAATTAGAAGAGTCTCTGTTTTCATATAGAGGCATTAAACCTTTTGGTGAGTTGTTTTGTTACATTTATCTGTCCTTGCTTACATCACAGAGGTACATTAATGGTGTTTTCCATCAGCTAACCGGGAGGGACAGCCTGCGTGGTTTCGGCCCAAGTTTCTGAACATTTCAGGACGTGGTATTAAATAACAAACCACAACAAATATTCCCGGTGCTCACGACAAAAAGTAACTGTTTCAGTGAGAAAAGCTAAGCTTGTTGTAACTTTGTAACAGAGAGAGGCCCCAAAAACACAGGAAACAGGCGCGCCTCTAACAATTCCCAATCCTCACAAAAGAGTCACACAAGCCTTGTTTTTGTTTTATGTGCCAGATAAAGAGCAAGGTTCCTCTCTCCTAACATTTGCATTCCTGAAGTTTGAGTCAATTAAAGCTGAAGAAGTTCTCCCGCTCGTTTTCTTCTCTAAAAATCTCTAAACTTGTGCAATCTTACAGCAGAGAGCTAACTAGCGATGGTTTTCTTTACTTACCAACTCCATACTTTTCCTTCTTAGAAGGCACCCAGCGAGACATGTCTCAGAGTCCAAAGCGTCCTCAACTTCTCGGTTTTCTTGCAAGAAAAAGCGCCGAATGAGACTTATAAAAACAATAATAAAAAACGTGGAGTTTTTTTCAGTTTTCTCCGAGCTTTAGGGAGCTGCTCCGAGCAGCCATTTTCCACCAGTGACAGGACGATCCGCAAGAGGGAGGAAGGGAACACAAAACTTTTTCCTGCTTTATGCTGCAGGCAGTGCAGGCATGCTACTGGACTGGCTCTGCTTTAAATACTGAGACATGACTGTAAACACAGCTTAACATGACTGCTAAAATAAGAAGAACATTAGCTAAAACTAGCAGAAGGCTAGTTAAAAGTAGTAACTAGTAGCTAAAAGTATCAGAAGGCTATGGGATAAACCTTGTGCCGGCAGGAACTGAATTTGAATTATTCAAAACTGAATTTGAATTATTCAGATTGAATATGAATGTACAAAATTTGAAATTGAATGCATTGGTTTGAAAATGAATTTTACTATATTGAAACTGAATTTAATGGTTT
>JARVGW010000247.1:12664258-12686322 GCA_031762495.1 Anablepsoides rubrolineatus | reverse complement strand
CCCCCCCCCCCCCCCCCCCCCCCCCCCCCCCCCCCCCCCCCCCCCCCCCCCCCCCCCCCCCCCCCCCCCCCCCGCAGCCCAAAGTGAGAACCTGTCACCATGGTAACAGCAGCAGGTGGAAAACACAGCCAGGCACGCAGACAGGGTGGTTATAGAGGATCAGTCACCAGTCAAGTCTCCTGAAGAAGTGACTCTGGGGTGGTGCTTGACCCACTTTTCTTTCTCTTTTTTTTTCTCCTCTCTCGAGGCAATCTCAATTATTGACAGTGTCAACAGTTTCTGAGCATCACTGGAGGTGTGTTTAATAATGAGTAAGAGAGAGAGAACATGTTTTGTAAGAGATGCATTTGTTTTGCCTTAAAACACAGATGCAGCAGCGAGGAGAGGTCATACCGGTCTGAGTCCTGTGGGCGTGAAGATGTGGTGGACACCTGATCGAGGCTCCGCTGACAGTAAAGAGGTAATTTAGAGATGATTTTTAAAGCTCAGATAAACCAGGAGTAAAGCTTAGCAAAGGTATATGATGATAAATGTTAGTGAATCTGAGAGGTGTTTGGTACTCCTACTTCTGGAAACTTTCAAAAGTACTTCCAGAACTCGTCTGAATGATGTGAGGATTTTCTGTCTATTATCAGGCCAGTGTTTCTGAAAGTGTTTCAGTGTCTGGCAGGACACGGAGGACTGAAAAAGAAAAAGGCCTTTTTAATGGAATTTGCTTTGATTAAATCAAAAACTAAGTGCTGTACCTCTTGTGCCATACGTCACAAAAAAAAACCCCAAAATAAATAAATATAATTTATGTTAAAAGCTACTCTTTAAAACAAGGAAAGACTTTTTGAGTTTTAAGTAAAAATATTGTGCGATGTGTTGATCTCAGACATTCTGTGGTGGCCATCTTGAACTGAATAAATGCCCTAAGTCAGGGGTCTGCAAACTTTACAATCAAAAGAGCCATTTCTGCCTTTTGTTTCACTGATAAAATGTGTCTGGAGCTGTGAAATGTTCTAAACTGTGATTGTCAACTGCTGGTTCGTGGGCCACTTCGAGCTTGTTGAAGGGTAGTTAAATTGGCCTCTGGGGTGACATTATAAAGCTAAAGGTATATGGTGAATTTTAACATTTACTATTATTTTTACACTTCAGGACAAATGAAAAGATCATTCTAGAGCTAACAATAACAAAACATGTAATTTAGAACAAATTTTATATAAATCAAAACACAGAATTAGATAATTCGTATCCAATCGATTCGCTATATTTCTTCTCAGCATGTTGTCAGGTGGGGTGGGGGGTGCATAAACTATTTTGGTTTTACTTTGACTCGTTCATGCATGTTTGAGAAATCCTTGAATCTCCTGTGGTAGCCACGTGGAGCTGCCTAAACACTTGTTGGTACAAAGCCCCGCCTATTTACACAAAGCTCCTCCCTGGAGCTCAGTCTGCAGCTGAGCTTCTGCCCCACAGAGCCCCCCTCCCTCGAGGCGTTCTTGTGAAGATGTGCTTCAGTGGGAAACAGTGAGAGGTTCTTAAAGACACAGAGGTCAATTTCAAGGAGTTTACTTAGACTTTGATGCAAAGTCAAATTAATTTTTGATATAAACAGTGTTTTCATAACAACTGCAGGTAACAAAGTTACTTGACTGTGGTATAAAATTAAACTGTTGTGAGCATGAAAAATATATCTCTTTAGTTTTCATCACAGCTTCAGAGACTAAAGTGTTGCATGTGGCCCCAGCGCCACATGTTGATGATTAGTTGTAGATATACAACGTAATGTAACTCTCTGCATTAACATCTGTCTGGTGGTCCAAAAATGAGAAAACGTACAAATTTTTAATGTTGAGCATGACTCACCATTCAAAAGATTTACATGATGCAGTTGTCAACAAGGGAAGAGTCTGTGTGCTGTGTTTTGTGTAAATAAACTAGATTTAGTTTGTCATCTTATTGGTTGCCTTCCCTTCTCAGGTTGATTAGCTGATCATAATTCTGATTATCTATGGATCATCTATGGGAATATTAGTGGAGTTATGTGTGCTTCTTGAAGATTTTATTAAGGAGTTATTAAGTGTTAGAGGTCATATCTTTAACTCTTGTAACAGTAGAATCAGTATACGAGGTAAACCATGTTTAGGAACATCTAATCTGTGTACAGGGGGTAACACACAGCTTGTTGCCATTAAGTCTGGTACAAAGCCTTGTTCAGGATTAACAACTGTTGCTTTAGAGATATGTGGTCACCTCTCAGAGCAGCTGTGGATCAGAAATATGATTTTCAGTCCATAAACACCACGTCCTTCCATTTCTTTATGGATCCTGGTCTGCTTGTTATAATAAAAGAGGTTTTTTTTTTCATTTAAACCTAACCTCACCTCCTCCAGGGCTTCTGAATACTGGCATCATGAATATTTCCAAAACACTTCAAACTTCCACACCCTGTTGGTTCTGAAGTGCCATCAGCGACACAGACTTAACAATGTCTCGTCCTCCATTTCTTTCAAGTTTAATGAAAATCTGTCTGGTTTGTGGAGTTTGTGGAAGCTGACTGTATTCATACAGTATTTGTAAAAAATGAAGTAAAACTCACATCTGTTATCTCTGTGTGACTTGTAAATATCAGCAACTATCACGACAATTTTTAACTAAACATCTTTAAAACAGGTAAAACAAATTAGTTACAAGCAAACAGATTATCGCTCTGCTTCACCTTCAGTGCCAGGCCATAATTAGGGATTGAGGAGGTACTGGATGTAATATCATAAACCCACTGACATTTCAGGCCTGGATGTATCTGTGTTTTTATCTGCTCTATAAACACCATCAGAATCCTCTGGCTCAGAGACTGGGATCTTTTTGCTTTTTGCTGCTCGGCTTCTATTAAGGAAGGAGTCTCATTGTTATTCTGGGAGGGATAAGTCACGCCGTGTGCTGCTCTGCCTGCTGCTACTGGGGCAGTCACTGTGTCAAAGCATGGGGAGAGTCAGCTGACACCAGAACAAACACTCCAGCCCTGCAGAAAGTCTAGACGGCTAACCGGGGAGTTGAAATGTAGTAATACAGAAATGCTACACTGTCAGTGTCATTTCAAATGAAGAAATGCTTCAGAATTACAGAAACGTGCCCAAAACGAATGTTCAGCATTTGTTTCACTTAGTTGATTTCTGACAAAACATTCATCATGTTTGGCTAGCTGTTAGCCTAGCCTGAAGGAGGACTTCTGCCCTTTTCTTCATACATCGAGTACTAACTACTGAAAACGAGATGACACAACTATCCCTTTAAGGGTTTTGATCACATTGATTTATTTTTTTTATTCGTGTGCTTTAGGTGCCGGAAAAACTGAGATTTCCTGCAGAGGAAGGAGGTCGACATGTTGGCTGGAAGGTCAACGGGGTGTCAGCTTTATCTGGAGGAAATAAATTCACAGAGCTCACTACAAAAACCAGTGCAGACCCCTACAAGACACCATCTCTGATGAAAACAACGAGGACAGAGCCCCTCAGCAAGTATTCACCTCTGTATTGTAAAACTTCTACGGATCCCAGCGATCATCAAACTCTGCTACGAGGGACAAGGGCTGCAGACACAAACAAGTCATACACTCCTTTGCAAAGAAGAAGCACTGCTCAGCCTATGAAAGCAACAGCTTTCTATGGACCAAGCAATAGTTTTGAATCTTCACAAGCAAATTCGACAACTCTGATCCCTCCAAACAAAGCTGGCATTGCCTCCATCACCATCACCTCTAGAAAAGTGAATAGATCAGCCAGTTTACCAGGATCCAACTCATCCAGCAAATCTCCTTCTCCCCCACCAGACCACCAAGCCATTGACCCAAACTCCACACAGGTTAGAATGCAAAGGAAAGCCACGATAGTTAAGGTGACAGAGAAAAGAGTGATAGCGAGCACCGGTGCAAGCGCTAGTCGGCCTAGGACGCCGCCAGCCAACCCCTCTTTGGACACGGTGGTCCGCAGACGAAAGGCTACCATCATCAAGGTAACAGAGCACAAAGAAAGTTACAGTCCTGCCAAGATCGCAATCAGGAATCCAGAGTACAGACACAGCTTCACTGAGGGACTGCGTCCGGACATCAGTAAGTGGAATCAGAAAAACCGTTCAGAAGACAAAACAGTCCTTCCAAATCATCGTTTGACTTCTGCACCAAATACAATCACACCCAACACTAAAACATACGGTATGCACAGATCCTATTTGAATCTTTTTGTGAGCAATCCTCTTGCCCCAACACCTGCTTCCTCTGAGCCGTCTACAAAGGTTGTCGGACAGAGATCGGACAGGCGGCAGAGACCCCTGAGCTGCTATGGAAGTATGACCGGACACGTTGAGGCGAGCAGGGAGAACGCTGCACAATCAGCTGCCAGGAAATGCAGCTTTGAGGTTCCACAAGAGATCAACCCTGTGAACTTCAACAGCGGTTTCATCAGCCCTGGAAAAGCAGCGAAAGAAGCAGGTCAGCCAGCGGCATACGCCCTCAGCCCGAGCAGAGACGAAAAGGAGAGGAGACCCTCATCAGTGGACGGAGTGAGGAGAGCCTCCCCAAGTCTAACACTCATCAAGGCCCCGGGTAAGCTTCTCCGTCCCACTTTGACAGTCTTGTTGTCAACAAACAGGCTTCATCTGTCTCTGATCTCTATTTTCAAAGGATTGCAACGTCTAAATATACACCGCCTTTGTACCCTTTGTGCCTTCTAGCTTGAAGTTATTATGCACCATTGTAGGTTTCATACGGTCTTCCAGCTTTGAAGTTTTACTGGCAAGCATCATTATACCTTTATTTGTTGCAGAAAGTACACTTTCACACCTTTGTGCCACATATGTGTGCCAGAATCAGGTGACATTGGTGTGAAAAGGTCCCATCAGCAGCCAGACAGGCTCTCATTTTCCCCTCCTTTCATTTGTCCCACACATCCGTTTGCATAAATAATTCATTCCAGTCTCAAGTTTAACTTTCAGAACTGGGAAGATAAATTACTATTTGAAATATGGGATAAAAATAAAATATTGGAGTGAGTTACAGCAATTTTGCATCAAAAACTGTAGGTTTGTACGTAAAACGTTTTTTAGGATGTGGCAGGAATGAGAGTCATTTAAGGCCAAAAGTTTCATTATTTTCCACTGCCAAAGATGCTAATAAATTTGTTTGTGTTTGTTTGTCTGCAGGTTTAGCAAAATATTTCATACACCACTGGATGGATTTTAATGTAACTTTGAGAAAGTCATGTTTAGATGTGCATCTAGAAGTGACTAACATTCCAAGTCATGTAAGTTTATGGATTCTGAATACAGGCGCTGGATGTTTCAGTGGCTCCCAGCCAGCAGCAGGGGTGAGGAGGTTATGAATGGAGAGGGATATTATCCAACCCTCAGCTGCTGCACGTTCCTCACTGCACTGATATCACAGATGCAGTGCCAGTTTTCTTCCTTCAAAACAGCCCCTCAGAGCTGTTCCAGCTTCATGTGCCCACACTTGATATGATTTATTGATGACTTTGATGCTTTGTGTGAGCTGCTGCTCTGCTGGCTGGCGGAGCAGAAAACAGGGGATCTTTAGAGACTAAAAGGAGAACATGCAAAAGGTTTGTACTGTAGCTGCTGGGAAGGTAAACCTCCAGTCCTCTTGGAAGGATGTGAATGAGCTCGTTTAAATTTGTGTGGGACAGATCTGAGGTCTGTGAGCCTGAGATTAAATAGAATCAAAATTCTTCTTATGGGACTGTTTTGAAAGTGGGATCTGAGGCTAAATTTAGACATTTAGAATAAAATAAGAACATTTATATGTTATTTTGTGTTGTTTGATATGTGCTTTTTTATGTTTTACATTCCTAAATTTGGATTTTTTTTAAAGTTTTTCCTCTTTTTCATTTTATTAACTTTACCTGTCTCTGATTTTCACCTGATTCTAGATTCTCAATCATCACACCTGCTTTAAGTTTGTATTTACACCCAAAAAACAGATGTGTTTTTTTTAGTGTATTTTGATTCCTCTACTTACTTTTGGTCTTTTTAACTTATTGCATTACCGCTTGTTGCCTCCATTTAACTCCTTTCTTTAAGATTTGTGCAAAAAAAAAATCAGTTCTTTTCATCTTGACTCTAATTTATTTGTTAATTGGCTGCAGCTTTATTCTCATAATAAAAAATAAGGACATTTCATAGAATAGAATAGAACTCAACTTTATTGTCATTGCATATGTCACAAGTACAAAGCAATGAAATGCAGTTTGCATCCACCCAGAATTGCTTGTATAAATATATACATATTGGAAATGTACAGTAAATTGTGTGAATAAGCTGTAAGTGTAAGTATAGTATAAACAGGTACAGATTATGAACAGGTTATAAATATGAAGGGGTTATAAATAGAGTATGTACTTGTAAACATACAGTAGTTCAGGTATTCATGTCTGTCACCTTACATGCCAATGATTTAAACAAATATCTGTTAGTGCTCAGAGGATGTATTTAGGATAACTCTCAGCCACTACCACAACAAACATCAGCTCAATCTCTGTAAAATTGACTGAGTATTAGTCTTTTTTTGCATTGGGCAGAGTAAATTAGCTGTGACAGCCATCTTAAATTGAGATGACTTTAAAAGTTAACCAGTTGTAGATGTACATTCAATGAATATTTTCTGCAGGTCAATCTCATGGTTCATGAAATATTTCGCTAACAGACGAGCAAGGTTGACACGAACTGTTAATGCCAACATTTCAAACAATAAATTAGCACTTGGTGTATTTTTCAGGGACAACTCTCAGCTACCGTCAAATCAAATTTTAACTCAAAATCTGTCAAATTAATTGAGTTATATCTATTTTTGTGATTGCTGAGGTTTATTAGTTGTGGCGGCCATCTTGCATTGTCTCAATTCCAAAAGGTAATCAGCTGTGGACGTATATGCAATGATCATTTTCTGAGAGCTTCATTAAAATGTATCCACTGGTTCTTGAGATATTTTGCTAACAGACAAACAGTTGTGCATATACACTGGCAGCTTCATTGTCACCTGCCTTCCATAGGCAGAAACTGCAGCAATGCTACTTAAATAACTAAAATGTTTGAAAAGTAAGCAATTTTCTGCTGAGTAAGTGTGCCTCTTCATGTATTATCTCCTTTGGCTGCGTGAAATTATTAATTACTTTCTAATCACATTCATTAAGAGCGTCATCAATTAATTATAAGGCCAGAGGCGTTTGATTCAGTCAGCCACAGAACCAGCAGGGATACCAAACTGTTGTGAAACAAGCCCGTTTGTGTGGAGCAGCCAAATGAAAGCTCCCAGCTTGGCTCGCTCCTCACTTACATCAAAGCCCTCCTGCCTTTCAGATCCCCATCAGTCTCAAGAGGAAGTGCTTGCCCTCAATGCAGCGGCGATCATAGCAAATATCAAACTCCAGAGACAACTCAGCAAGAAGAAACCGCCGAGCAGCCATCCTGAGGAGGACGCTGCAGCCTCACCTCGGGGAAATTCTGGTACTATTACACACCTCTGTTGTTAGAAATGAGCAGAAAATATTTATACTCGTAATTCCTCGCCTCAAAAATGATTTATCCCTGTTACAGATTGCAGAGATTTGTTGGGGCTTCAGTAATTCATTCTTTTTCTTCTTATGAGTGTCGTGTTGGATTGAATTTGTCAAAGTGAAATCCTGCAGCTAAAACAAAGACTGTGTCACAGCAGGCCCAGGGAGCTGTTCTTCACTTTTACCCAGGCATGAGAAGCCATGCAGGCTGTAAATGAAATGCAAAAACTGATTTTTTTTTTTGGATGCAGTGACGGATAAGAGGAAAAACTTCAAGTCCAGCTGTGATCAAGACAAAAATCACTATCAGAAAGAACCTGATGCTGCAGAGCCTGAAAGCTCACCTGAAACGATTTCTCTCCAGGTAAGTTTAAATGTTATTTTATAAGTTGATAAAAAAAAATATATTGTTTTATTTGTTGGAATATATAATGTTTGTACAAATATATTAGATTCCTGTTTATCAAGTTGATTTTCCCAAATGTCGGAGGCTCGGCTTCTCTACAACTTATAATTAGTTTTAAACAGTAGAGCTTTTATAGCATCTTTTGTCATTAATTTAAAGCTGGGCAGCTCCTCTACAACTTATGATCATTTATTTGAGGCAGAACAGCTTTCCTCCACATTTACAGTATTTCATATTGTATTTGGGGTAAACCCCATATTTAGCGTGGAGTTTCCCTCTGCTTCTGTCTGCAGAGAGAAGCTGTCAGACCTCAGAGAGGCACTGGTCTGAAAAACCACTGTGGTGAGAGGCAAAAACTGGCTTTGCTGTCGCTCATAAAATCATTACAGAATGTGGACCTCACTGAACTTTAATGACTGCTAACTGAGGCAACATTTATGCAGAAATGTTTCTTGTTGTGGAAATCAGAGTACTCATTATAAACCTTGAGAAGGTAAAGTTGACTTCTTTCATATTAAAGTAAGAAAAGTTAGAAACTCTCAGTTACTGAACTTTTATTAAAAGGGAACAGATCATGCAAAATCCACTTGTTTAGATGTTAAATACATTTTGTTGTGTTTTGCAGTCTGTAGGAGTGCAGACATTTTGACTTTAGTCTTTCCTGGTGCTGCATAAATATCTTTATATTCTGTTTGGGTCATATTTATCAACCCGTTCAGTTTTCTCTGATGTTTTCTGAATTATTGCGTCACAGTATTTGTGATGGAACATCTAAACAAGGTCTGGATTTACCAACATTAATGTAGTCATCTTCATTCTCCTCTCTCTGGGTCAGACTCTGGCTCCAACATGTAAGACATCATTTAGTTCATTAAAATATAACCTGTGAACCCCTCTAATAAACTAGAATGAACCAAACTGGAGGGGGGAGGGGTTTAGCTTTAAAGAGACAGCCTTAAAACGAGTTGATCTGAGACACACCTCAGAAAAAGAGGTGAAAGAGGGTCTTTTTGAGTTACACTTTATATAGATCCTAATTGAATGATTAATGTGAAAAAAAGGATTTAAAAGCAGAATGTCTCCTTTAAAAACAAGCAAAATGAAAAACAATTTTTATTAAACCTTTAAACTGTCTTTCTAAGAGGTCTTAATGTTTTAAGGAAGTGCTCAGGTTTTAATAATATGTCAGAATAAAGAAATTAGCAATGAGTTCCTGTTTTGTTTTTTGCAGCAGGCACTGCAGATGTCCAGACCAGACTTGATCCGTCGCTCTCGGAGCAGAGTGCGGGAGCTGGAACAGAGGAGGCAGGAGAGGAGGGAGAGGCAGAGGAAGGCCCACAGCACAAAGTCCACCTCTGTGAATGGTAAATGCTCCAGCAGCCACTCTGCTGCCCATTGTCCCTGTGCAGCTGCAGTGGCCGTTTGCCACATCACTAATCACAAATATGCAGATTCAGAACAAAGAGCAAAGATCCAGGCTCTCTCCCAGTCTCCGTTTTATCTGCACTCATAAAGATCCTGCTTTAAATTAATCCCAGTGGCTGATTAGAACCACGATAAATCTACCTTTTTTGACTTTTTCCTTAACTGCATCTTAAACTGACTCCAGTAGACTCTACATTGTAATAATTTAAAGAAGAACTTCCACAGATTGCTTTTCTTTTGGATCCATTTATTGGTTTGTGAGATATTTTGATGAACAAACAAGAACACAGCTGTAAATATGCTCCATCACATCCAACCAAGGATTTAATCCTGAAGTGTGTGGAGAAAAAGGCAGATATAATATTTTGATTAAAACATTGCAATAATTGCAATGAATAAATGCTGTTTCAGCATATCATTTGAATTTATGTCTGTAATATAATCCAGAAGAATCTTTATGAAACGCTTTCTTGAGCAACAAAAACGTGATTTTGAGCAAAAAAAAACAAAAAACATTCATATTTTCCCTGCGACCTAAAGTCTTTTTTTATTTTACAGCTGGTAAATCTCAATATCCAATGTTATTTGAGATTTAAAAACAACATCAAAATCTTTTCATTAGAATAACCTGAAAATAGGATTCAGACCAAAAACAAAAAGAATGTGTTGTCATGATTAACTTTAGAACCACTCAGAACAAAACGCAGCTTAAAAAGCAGGAATCTGAAAACATCTTTAGATCATTTTCAACAAATTTGACTTAATTTGACAGTTTGATGTGATGGGTCATAAATATGGTGTCTCAGTTGGTAGAGCTGATGCCTCTAAGCAAGAAGGTCACCGGTTCAAATCCCGGCCTGGGGACCTTTCTGGGCAGAGTTTGCATGTTCTCTCTGTGCATGCGTGGGTTTTCTCTGGGTACCCTGGCATCCTCCCCTGTTAGGTTAATTGATAACTCTAAATTGTCCCTAGGTGAGAGTGAGAGAGTAAATGTTTGTCTCTATGTGTGTCTCTGTGATGGACTGAGACCTGTCCAGGGTGTACTCCGCCCCTCACACTGTGATATGGGCACCAGTGACCCTGAAAGGAAGCAGCGTGTACAGGAATGATCGGTCATAAATATACAAAACTGAGATTTAAATCTAATGGTTTTAATTCATCCATGCCTCTTCATGTTGTTTATTAAAAAAACAATAAAGAAATCCTGGATCCTGGAGTTCACAGTAAATAATCTGAAGATATTTTAAAACATTTCATAGGCCTTTCTGCCCTCTTCTGGTCATGATAAAGACATGACAGTGCTTCTCTGACATGAAAATGATTCAACGTTTTTCTTAACAATAAGATGAGAGAAACTGATTTTATGACTCTCTGATTATCTCAGTCAGGCTGAAGCGATCGACAGTCACACTCTTAACTGGAACATCATTCTGTGTGTGTGTGTGTGTGTGTGTGTGTGTGTGTGTGTGTGTGTGTGTGTGTGTGTACACGCCCCTGCCTCCAGGTAACCTTTTCACACCCAGAGACAGAGGGGGTTTCTCAGAAAGGAATGTGACAGCGAGCTGCGTCTGAATCCAACATCAGCAGACTGATCACCTCTGCATGAGAGGACCGAGCCTCCGTCAGCGACAGCTCAACACAAAGTATGCTGCTGTGATCCTGTTCACAACCTCTGCTCCACATTAAAACTGTTTTGTTCTTTCTTGCTTCTGTGACTCATTACTTTGTTATCCAGCTCGATCCACAGTAATTTGTGATCATGAGGAAATTCCAGGCTGAGGTGGGGAAATGCTACCTGATCATTAGCATGTGAAACATTTTGGACACACTTTAATGATCTATTTGCTTTTTTTCACAAACCTCAAACAGCTTGATTAGTGAATATCTTGTTTTTATGATTAAGATGTAACCTTCGGTACTTTTGTTTTTTTAAATATAAAATTTTAGCTTTATATGTGAAAATATTCCATCTAGAACCTCATTTATTCAAGAGGTAAATAAAGGCTGATTAATATGTCTGCTCTTATATAAAAGTCATGAAGGTTTGTTGGGTTTTTCACAGACAACGCTGTGATCTGCAGTGAAGGTAGGGAGCAGGTGGAAGAGAGTCTGGAGAGGTGCAGGACAAAATAAAACACTTTTTAAACTTTAGAGAGCTGCTGAATTGTTTCATACATATTTTGTTTGTATTATATTTAAGTACAGTTTAAAATCAGAGTATTTTTTCTGCTTTTCAATGAAAAATATCAAGACAATAATAAAATGTCAATCTAATAAAACAAGTGTCTGTAGGTGTTTCAGTTCCTCCAATGATTTGTGCACAGAAATGGTGCAATGACACAGTAGAAAAGGCTTCAAATAAAGCAAATAATTGTGTTTTTCACTCTCACAAACACACATAAAACCCTTACAGAACACTTTCAGAGTAAATGAGCTGCAGGCGATTGAACAAGGAACAACCCACCTTTATTCTACAGGCTCCATTAAACCAAGTGTGAATCTCATTGTGCTAATGGCCGACATTAAAGGGTTTATGTGCTAATAATGTCGCTTTTCTCTCCTTAAGGAGTAATGAAGCTGCTGTAAATAAGTGCATTAAAGGCCTAACAAAATCTAACTGTTTTTCTGAGGTGTGGCTCAGATCAGCTCATTTTGACGCTGTCTCTTTAAATCACACCACGCCTCCTCCTGCCTCCACAACAGTCCATTCTAGTTTCATTTCTAGTTTTTTTGTGTATTTTTCTTTTACAAACTAAAGAAAAAAGTGTCATCAAGGGGAGACTTGTCCATCCAGCCTTACATCTTGGAGACAGAGTCTGACCCAGAACCAGAACCAGAACCAGAGGAGAATGAAGATGACAAAATTGTAGTTGGAAAGTCCAGACTTTATTTAGAGGTTCTGTCACAAATTCTGTTCAGAAAATGTCAGAAAATAGAGAAAATGTAACGGGTTGAAAAATATGACCCAAACAGAACATAAATATATTTAGCTTTTATCTAGAGAGGACAGACTGAGATGGTTTTAGACATGTCCAGAGGAAGGACAATGTTGGTAGAAGCTGCAGGATAAAGACAGAGAAGAAAAAATGGCCTGGTTAAATAACTGTAAATAAATAAATAAATAAAGTTAGAGAGGGTGTTAGAGTGAGAGTCAGATGGAGGAGGATAGAGTTATTTTCTTTCTCCCATCACCATCTCTGTGATGCTGAATAAACACATTTTCTTTGAAAGCAATGATTCCAACCGTCCACTAGAGGTCAGTGTTGTCAAATCTTTCTTTCTTGTTACATTTTTGCCATGAAGCAAATTAGAAAAGCTGAACACCAGAGGGGTTTAAATGAATGCAAAGTCATTTCTTTTTAGATTCATACAACTTAATAATCGCCCACCCCCCCCAACATCTGAAGACCTGAGTCTGATTTGCTTGATAGGCTGCAGCATCTTCGACCCACTTTCTCTCTTTCCAAAGAGAAACTGTCAACAGTCTCATTGTGTGCAGGGGGACGAGGCCTGCATTCCTCGTCAAACAAAAGGCCTTTTAGTGGCAGAGAGAGTGGCGGTGCAGAGCCTCCGTTCAGCTGGTGGGTGCCCACACGTGGCTCCTGCTGGGGCTGATAAATGTTTGGCTGGAGGGGCCACTGTGAGCGGATCCAACAGAACCGGAACCAGAAACAGAAGTTTGAATCTTTGCATCATTAAAGAACAGCAGAAACACTTAGAATAAATCCTTTTATTAAAGTCATCATATGTTAAAGGACCTGTCACATCAAACTGTTGTAATAAACATAAATGCATTTTTGGAAAGAGAACATTGATAAAATATTATAAAACAAATTTCATGTTGCTGAGATGAACAGTTGTTGAGATATTTACATGTGAAAAAACAGGAAGTGATGTCAAAGGGGAATGTCTGAATGTAAACAGAGTGTTGTTAAAACACAGACTGTTTCTTTAAATTATTTTTAGTCACTATCAAAGAGAGACGAAGAAGAGTTAAAGTTGAAATAATTTTGTTTTAAAAAACAAAAACTATTTTTTTATTAATGAATTCCCCTTTGATGTCACTTCCTGTTTCACTTTAGATCAGTCAAATGACAAAAAGGGTTAAATAATCAGTACTATGTCAGTTTTCTTAAGTATAAAGATGTTTTCTTTAAGCTCTCTAAAGCAGGGGGCGGAGCCACAGGGTGGAGCTCCACCTCCAAATAATCTTAAATTTTGTTTTTGCATTTCGATAAAGATTGTTTTCAAACACTGTTCATGTTTAAAAATGTATAAATTATAGCTCTTTGTAAAATTAATATTAGCATTAGTGTTAAGCTTAATTTGGGATTAGCATTCTCTCTTCTCTACTTCACAACAAATTTATTCTCAATAAGTCTTAAAATAGCTGAATTATAGCCTTTATAATGAGCTGTGGTGGTTAGCTTGAATTTTTAATTAGCATTTATTATTTGGTAAAGACTGTTTTTGACACTAATCTTCAGGTTTGTATGTGTAAAAAATGGATTAATAATAAAGTGTGACTAGCATTTAGCAGGATATCATTTTTCTGGCAGATTTATTTATTAATCAATCAAGTTCATTTATAAAGTGCATTTCAACAACAAGGCAGTTGAAAGTGTTTTACATCATTAAAACACAAAAAGTACAAAATCATTGAACACAGTTAACAATTGAAGCATTACAGTTTGTCACGTGTTATTGTTACACATCAAAATGTTGATTAATGTTTCATTTATTATATTTCATAAACAGGTGGGTTTTCAGTCTTGATTTAAAGGAACTCAGAGTTTCGGCTGTTTTGGTGTTTGGTTCTGGTTTTGGGGATGCAGAGCTGAACCAGAACCAGAAGACCTGAGAGGTCTGGAAGGTTGACACAACAACAGCATATATTTAATGTATTGTAGTGCTATAAACTATTAAGTGATTTATAAACTAATAACAGTATGCTCTGAGTTAGGACTTTAGAACAGGGGTGATGAGCTCCATCGTCCTGGTTTTAGTCAGAACGTGAGCAGCAGTGTCTGGATGAGCTGCAGCTGTCTGATGGATTGTTTTAGGCAGACCTGTGAAGAAACTGTTGCAGTGATCAGTGCGACTAAAGAGAAACACATGGAGGAGTTTCTCTTGTCGAGACATTAGTCCTCTAATCCTGGAAATGTTCTTCAGGTGATAGAATGCCAACTTTGTAACTGTTTTTATGTGGCTTAAGCTAAATTGCAAATGATGTAAAATATCATTATCAATAACTTATAAAACTGCATTCCTAAAATCTGCTATAAACCATCTAAAAATGAGCACAATCCGCTGATACAAATAAAGATGGACATAACCTCCATTGTCTAAAACCAAAGCTAAAATATCCAGTTTTTGGTGCTGCCAGAAGTTGTGCACTCAACCCTGTCAAAACAGATCTTTATTTCTCCAAACTACAATCATCTGCAACAGGTAAGATAATGACTGTTCATAACATTTCCATGGGAACCCCCACTTCAAAAATTCAAAATATTTCCTCGACTTCTTGTTGCATTTTTGAAAGGTTCTACTTCTTCTTGGCTGATCTGTCTGCAGAGTTGGAAGTATGACCTAATTTTCGAGCATTCCAATGTGATTATAATCAAATTTCCTTCTTCCATCTTTTTCTGTAATGCATTAAGTTGACCACAGTTCTTTAATTTTGCCTTTTTGTCCAGATTACCTCATGCAACTTGCAGAGTGACCTTTTACTGGACATCCTCTCACAGTCACTGTATATGACCTCATGTGATGTGAAGCAGCACCACGACACAGAATCCTTCTTTAATCCTTCACAGACTCATCCTGGAAAGTCCTCTGTCGTCTCGCTCTGAACACAGTCAGCGAGCAGAAAGAAGGAGGCAGAAGTGGCTTCATTCAGTGCAGTGATTAGCTCTTGGATGGAGGAATGTGACCTTCTCTCTGTGTTAATGGACATTAGTGCTGAATGCAGCCTTTGTCGCTGTATTTGTTTTGCAATGTGTTTGGACTGCACCACTGCAAATGTAGATTTGTGTGTTTTAATCTACAGTGAATTAGCTGAAAAAGAGAGGGAGAGGGTGCTGCTAAACTACATTCTGGAGAGGCTTAAATGAACAGAAATGTGTAAATATTTACATAGCAAACAAATCAGAAGCTCTTATTTTAATTATTTTAGCTTTTCACTTCAGACTAATTTTGTTGAAACTTACAGAAAGTAATCCTCTGTAGATATATTTTTATATATTTGCATCTACGTCTCATTAACTTTTGAAATAAACCCAATTCAAAATGAAATAACTAAAAAATGTCCCTTAAGTGAATTTTAGTTTTCCATCTTCTAAAAAATAAGCTTTTGTAGAGAAATGTGTTTTTTTAAGAATATAATCTTTCAGTTAACCAAAATAAAATAAATGAGGGAAATTAAATTATAAGAAAAATAAAAAAGGATCTATTGCCAAATATCACTTTGTATGAAAGTCAAGCTTAGAAGCAAAATATAAATAAATTAAACATGACTAAAGAGTCAGTCCATCATCACAACTGTTACAGAGGGTTTGTGAGAAATGATTTGAAAAAAGTAAAAGAAT
Organism: Anablepsoides rubrolineatus; assembly: GCA_031762495.1. Taxonomy (NCBI): domain Eukaryota; kingdom Metazoa; phylum Chordata; class Actinopteri; order Cyprinodontiformes; family Rivulidae; genus Anablepsoides; species Anablepsoides rubrolineatus. The sequence goes on along the minus strand of JARVGW010000247.1, from coordinate 12,670,354 downwards.
AATAATAAGAGAAGGCGGGAATCAAGTCCCTTTGAGACTTCAAAATAAAGGGTCATTTTTAAAGGACTTGATTTCTCCCTTATTAAATATAACATTTTTGTAATATTGTTTTTACATTTCAAATTTCCTGATAATTTTCTACATTTTCAAATGTTGTAAATGAGTCTAATAAACATAGAGGAAGATGTTGTGGGCTTTTATTTGTAAAAGCAAACATATTATTAAAGAAGACGAGTCGACTTTACCACCATGTTTGTTTTTTATTATTATTAAAAAGTAGTCTAACCATTATAAAATGTAAAACTGTAGAAAACAAGAGTCTGCTAAAACAAGACTCAGAAATGGAGACTTTTATTGTGAAATCTGTGAGCGCATGTTGCGCCTTCATCTCTTCAGACTTGACGCTGTTGTTGCGCTTCTGTTGCGCTCAGCTCAGCTGCTTCTAGGACCGCGCGGAGCCGCTGAGAAGAAGCACATGGTCTGGACTCACAAGACAACAGTTTTTGTCAGGATTTTTCTCCCTGGATTTAATGTCCTTCCAGAGGACGACTGAGACAAGCGGCGGTTTGTTTCATCTGTTTCTTGTTTTTGTCCCATTTTGTCCTTTTCTTGTTTCCGAGCTGAACATCCTGGAGTCAGAAGCGCGTAGAGTTGAATCAGCTGTCATTGAGGACTGCTCAGACACTTTATTTCTTTCATAAGGAGGGAAGAGGGAGGTTCTTGCTCATCAGCTGTAGTTGGACTGAGATGATGCTGCAGTGAGAGGGACACTGTCCACTGTCCATTGTCCACTGTCTTCAGCATCATGAGCCCAGAGAGCCTGAAGTTGATTGTGACAGCACTTCAGGCTTTAATCATCTCATTACTGTGGGACCAGGTGCATTCTGCTGAAGGTAAGAGGTGAGAAGAGGTGATGCTTTTTGTTGTTTTGATCTCAGGATGAAGTAACATGAAGCTTGTTCCCCTTCATCTTAAAATAAACCTATCATTGATTATTCTAATTGGCTGCTCTGTGTTTATGCAGCTCTTTCATTCCTGTCCCCTCTGGCTGGATTTAAAGCCTCTCCTACAGATCTACAACACATGTCTTGTGCAGACTGATGCTCCTTCCTGGCTTCCTCTCAATGCTTTCCACAGATCAATGTGTGAAGAACATATTTTTGTTGGCAATCCTGCACATCAGAGGCTGCGAAACGGATGATTCTTGAAGCTCACTTTGGTAAATCCATAATAGCACTTCAGGCATTTGGTTGCTGCATGAAGATTCAGCTTGTTGAAGCACTTCAAACATAATTTAGTCTTTCAATTAGTGGTGAAAACTGGGGCTGCTCTGGTGGTAAACACAAGGATCTCATTGTTCATTTGAACCTAATGGAATTAAAAAAAGAGAAAAAGTTGAATGTGTGAGCTTGTTTGTGTTTGTATGATGTCAGCACTTTTTTTTCCACTGGTCGCTCATGACACCAGCACTCTTCTTCCCTCAAGGTGAGAATCAAGTTGTTTTGTAAAAGATTTGACTTTCTGGAGCCTTTTACTAAAAAAACAGAAAAGAAAAGAAGAGCCTAAACATCTTGGCAGTGGAACCCTGGGAATTAATTACCAGCAAGGGCAAAAGTGTTAAACTGGCATTGAAGCAGGAGGAAGAAGTTCATTTATTCATCAACAGTTCATCCTCATCAGATATTTGTCTTGATGTGTGCCTCCCATGGGGGCACACTACCTTTGTAGCCACTTTGTTTGTGCTGTTTGGCTGAGATAATTTGTCCTAACATGACATATATACCTGCATCACGGACACTCAATCTGATTGAGATAAATGAACAGAGGGAACTTTGAACATTTGTTCAAACTCTGCAAAATCAGCCAGAGGTTATTCTCTTTCTTTTTATTGTTCAATAACAGAAGACAGAAAAAAAAAGGCTTGAAGCCTCTCATGTTCCTAGAGTTTCTTGGACATAGGAGACAAATACTCTTATTAAAAGTGTAGTTTGGCTCTTTTGAAGTGGGATTCTGTGGAAGGGTTATAAACAATTAATATAGTTGAAGAGAAGTCTTTGAACAGCTTCAGTTCTGTTGATGAGCTCAGTCTGAACAGGATCAACACTTATCATCCTCTGATAGAAAACACCCAAAGCTGGACGTTGATTGTGTCCAAATTCCAGGGCTTTGGCCTTTGAAGAACGCGACGTACCCGCTTTACGTGGGCCAGGTTTTTGTGGACCATGAAAACCAAAAGAAAGTGGTTGTAAATTTGAACGGTCTATCCTTCAGCTTTATTCCCTCCATTAGTTTGGCGTATGTCCTGTCGCCTATCAACTGTGATAGTGGTAAACAGAATCAATGAAGGTGGAAAATAGACTGAGATTAGCTAAATATTCATATTGTTTTATTAATGTTTATAAATTAATAAAATTAGCTTAAAGAAGAACTAAAGGACCAACGTATGAGCTCGTTTACAAGGATTTCTGACAAGAATAATATTAAAAAACATGTCTGTGCAAAAGACAAAAGCCTAACAACACAACCAATTGACACTTTTAATATACTGCTAGATTTTTATTTAAAACTGTTCTGTCTCTTGCTTCGTTCACCATTACAAGCAAAACAATCTCCCCAGTAGACCCGCAATGCATCTTGGGATAGGGTGGGAGACCTCATCAGACATTCACCTTGATGTGCGCCTCCCATGGGGGCACACTACCATTGTAGCCACTTTGTTTGTGCTGTTTGGCTGAGATAATTTGTCCTGACACAACATAGTAGGACACCAGACCTGTTCCTCAAACTGGGGGAAAAGGAGGACACATTTGAGGGCTGTAACTGGAGGAGCCTTCAGCATTTGGCAAATCACTCTGCCTTCAAATGACACAACCTCTGAATTTGGACACAGCCTAAAGCTAAAAGTTCAAGGAGCTAAGTCATAGGTAATAATTGTTTATAACTTTTGCACAGATTATAGCTGACCTACGACAATGAGAAGCTGTTAGGTGTTGGTTAGTAAACCAGGTAAACATCTGGAGAAATTCCAGTTACATTGAGAGTAGCCTCTGTCATGAATGGTCTTGACCAGCAGCTCACTGATAAGCTTGTAGTTTCTGTGAATGAAATCCAGAGTTTATATTTGGAAGTCAGGTCTTTACAGACAAAAGTCTTTCCTCACTTAAAGGCACATCACAGCAGTCTGCCCAAAGGCCCCAAATGGATCTCTGACCACAAGAAGCACATTTTTCTGATGTGTGAAACAAAGACTTAAACATTTAACCACAGCTACCAAAAATGTGGGAGGAGCCTTATCTATACAGTCACATTGTGACAGCAGCATCGAATGAATGAAAGGCCTGTTCAGGAAGAGGAGACGATGGAACAGGTCTTTTTTCAACAGAATCAAGTAGCACCAATTAAACATTAGAGAGACTACAGGAAAACTCTGAAAGTAATCTTGTGAGCCAGCCCAAACTGGGGCTAAAAACCCAGCAGAACATGAATATTTCTGTGCAGTCTGGTTGAGCTTAAACATTATTTGCAAAGAAGATGGAAAAACTTCCAAGGAAACAGTGTTCAAAAGATGATTCCCAAAAAGACTTGAGGCGAGAACCGAGTCAAGAATAAGCAGATCTTTTTCATTAGAGCTAGAAAACGATTTCAAAAACTTGTGAATTTTATGGAAAAAAATATTGTTAAGTGGGAAATAACTGAAACAAATTCATGTGGAAAACTTTAAGAAGTTAAGATTCAAAAATGGTTTTAAATGAAGGAAAATAATTAACGACGTCATTATAAGGCACAACAAGCGTTAGCACTCCCTGTTTTATGCACTGCCACTTTGTCTTCAGCCTTTTTTGCATTTTATCCAATCCAAGGCTAAAAAGATGGAGCCGTTCAGCTCAGTGAAATGTCATGTTTGCATACATATTTTATGAAAGCGCTCCTTGAGTTTTCTTGTCGGTTTTCCTCCCCGTCAGTCCTGTTTGTTTCCTAGCCTGAGATCGCTCGTGAAGGATTTCCCCCTATGGTCGACACACTCGGTGTCAGGCAGGATTTTAAAGCCAGCTGCTGTGTTTCAAGCTAACATGACGGACTCTGCCTCGGGCGTCGCATGCAGATTTGCCTGCTGCACCCCTCCGAAAAAAAAAAAAGAGGAAAGTTGAGCCGCGAATATATTTTAGGACTGCTGTAAAACATTCCTTTAGCCGGCAGTGTCCTTCCCCAAAGAGACATTATCACCATGATGTGACTCATCTTAAGTCAAAGACGTTTAATATCTTTTCACTTTGAATGGATTCATATCTTCCAGATGACTTGTTCAGGATATTAAAAACCCAGGAGGTTGGTCAATGTGTGCACGTACATCAAAACGGATTGATCCGTTCTTATATGCGAGCAGTGGAAGTACGTGAACTGTTCTTTTATGGCGTGACTTTACATGTGTTGCTTTAATTTTTTCAAATCTTCTTTGGGTGTATGTGACCCACCCAGCAAAAGCTGAAACTCGATTCTGGCTCTGGGCTTTCACACCCTGACGGGTCATAGCTTAGCTCAGGGTGCCTCATTTCTGTTGCGTCACATGTTTCTTGACAAATATGTCTGGGTCAAAGTAAGTACCACCCTTATCTGTGTTCCAAAAAGAAAAAAAAATAAGAAAACCCAGTGTGCAAAACTTAACCATGCAATTAAGTATTGACATTCTTGTAGGTTTGCTCATTTTCAATAACAGAATAACCAATAACCATTCAATAATCTTATTTTTACCCAGACATCTCATGCTGCAGCCATACAAAAGCATAGCTATGCAATTATAAATGACTCTAAACTGGCAGTCTAAACACTTCAATTACTTTAAAAAAACTGGTGTAATTGAGCCGCTTTGTTGTGAAACCTAAAGTTTAAACACACCTGGTTTGGAAGCACAATACAGCGGTGAATACTGCATATTAGGAACGATCCATGGGCCACACCGTGCAGCATGGATTTAATAAATGACATCATAGTTCACATATGTAGACTGGACACAGAATCAGAGACTTTAACACATGGCTGCAATTACTGTCTTTTGTTTCTATGCTACCTCCTCCTAGATACAGTCATGATAACAGCTGAAAGACACAACATACAAACCTGGCTCCTAAAACAACTAGATTTATAAATGATCAGGTTTTATGACATGAGTCAACTGTCCGTCTGTTAGCGTTTGTCTTGTCAGCTCAACTCCTCCTACACCTTTTAAAGGAATTTGATAAAAGTTGGTTGGAAGTGTGATGACAGGAGGCTGAGCTTATTGTTGGCGTTCTGCTCTAGTCTTTTGGTCCTTCACACCTTTATATACTGGATGTTGGAGCACAGCTGAAACATATGGACACTGTTAAGACTGTGTATTTTAACAAACCACAAGTAGACATAAAGACATTATCTGTAAAGGCATCAAAATAAGCCATGCAAGGCAGTACAAGTGTCACATACAAACCCTACTAACAAAAAAGTATGAACATTTGTATTTAGTGCATTATTTATTTGTTGTAACAGTGCTTTATGGCAACAAACAGTTGGAAAGTTTGTTAATTTTCCTTTTTAAATGGTGCTACATTTGTAATGAACATGCATTAGTGGGATGAGCAGCAGAGCTTAGTATGTGGGTTGCGCTTATTTTGCTGTTGACACATTTTGAGCTTCTGGTGCCCTCAGATGCTGCCAATCAGTTGCTCAGAATTAATAAACCTGTATTTAAGCAGGTATATCTCAGTGAGATCACAGATCTCTTTTATAAAGGAGGCCTGGACCTGCAGGCAGCCTGTTGTACTGGAGAAAACCCATACAGGCATAAGGACAACATGCAAACTCAACACATGCAAATTGGGGATCGAACTCTTGCTGTGAGGCATCGGTACTAACCACTGAGCTACCATGCTACCAACAGTAGAAGATCTATTAGCATTATACAACAAATAAATAAATAAATAATCTACCAAACACAAATTTCCTTACTTCTTCTCAGAGGTTTATAGTAACTTAGAGTTTAATTCTAAGTCCTCCGCAGTCGAGCCGACAGACACGCACTGACAGAGGGGCCGTGGAGGAGGGAAAACCACCGGGCTGAACGCA
>JARVGW010000247.1:12649693-12662654 GCA_031762495.1 Anablepsoides rubrolineatus | reverse complement strand
TGTTGTGTTGAAAATTGTTTTGTTTTTGATTAAATGTTTTGTTTTTTAATTAAATGAAATAAAATTTATTAAATAAAAAAAAAATAAAATAACTACGTACATTTACTTTGTTACAGTACTTAAGTAGTTCTTTTGAGGATTTGTAATTTTACCAATTATTTTGTTAAATAGCTACTTTTACTTTTATTTTGTTACAATTTAAAGCTAAAAATGATACTTTTGCTTCTTTACTTTGAAACGTAACACCTCGTTACAAAATTAAATATGTTCGAACTCATCATGAAAGAAGATGTTTCTGAACTGTTGAATTTACTCAACAAAGTCGTATCAACTGGCTCCACTAAGCCTAGTCGAGTAAATTGAGCAAAGAATATAAATATATGACTCAATTTACTCAACCTGGTTTAGTGGAACTAATTAGGCTCAGTAAATTCAACAATTTATTTCTTAGAGAGTGGGTAAAAGTACTTTTACTTTTACTTTCCCAACAGTTTTATGACTTTTACTCAGGTAGTTTTCTCATCAGTGAAATTTATTTTTATCAAAGTCATTTTTTCTTCATGTATTTTTAATTTTGCTTAGTTTTTTTTCCAAGTACTTTATAGAGCTCTGCTTTTTCTACTAAGTACACTTAATAAACAGATGTACTGGATTTACTTTTTAAAAATATGACAACTTTACTGAGTAAAGGTAATGTATTTACGCTGTTACTTTTACTCAATTAAGTTGAGTGGAACAAGTTACCATATTCTTTTTTAAGTAAATCCACTACATTTTGAGTATTAGCTTCAGCTTTTTTATGTCACTTTTAGGCCATTTTTAAATATTGATGTAAAATTAGCCAGTATTTGAACATTTGTGGGGGTAATTTGATTGAACACATGCTTGTGCAAATGAATCTTCTCTATTTTATGTGCATGACCAACTGAAACAATAGAAAGCGTCAAACTCTGTCTGGTCCTGTGACGTTGGTGTGTTCCACATAGTGCCATTTGAGAGCCTAATTATAATAAACGTTTAATTATCATATCTGCCCGGTTGTGCGGGTACTATAGGTTCAAGTGGAATATAGAAAATAAACAGTGCAAATATCCATGTAATCTATTTAATTTGTAAAATAATGTGACTAAAACATATCCATTTTCTTGGTCTGCCCCTGAAATGTACGTCTCAGCTTCATGTATTTTCATCCTCCTCCCTCGCATTCAGTTTTTGCCAAAATTTTCTCCCGTCTGCTGTAATATATTTCCTAATGGGCACATGCATTAACACGAACAAGACAGGTCGCCACCTACCTGCCTGGATCTCTAACAAATTGGCCCCAACGAAGGTCTCGCTGCTGTCAGTTGCTTTGTCTGTGTCTTCCAAAGATTTGTTTCAAAGGGGAACCTGTGATGTATTTTTTAAGTGAAGCGGAGCGAGCAGAACACTGGCAGCCTAAAAAAAAAAAAAAAAAAAGAAGTTTCAAGTACAACCTTGACCGATTCATCCTCGTTAAAAGTTTGGGCTGGTTGTTAACACAGATTTAAAACAATGAGATGAAATTTTTAAGTGTCCGTGCACTTTTGTTTCTGAGCCGCTTGTTGAGAAAAAAGGTTTTCAAATTACGATGGTCAAATTAAAAGGGTCTTGTTTTGCAAACAGTGTTATTTTCTATTTTCAGCAACGTTATGGCAGATAATGAGGCTCGACAGACAAGTCTTTCATTGGCAGTTAGCAGCCCCTAATTAATCTTTAAAACCAACAGCATTAATTATGACAAGACATCAATCTTAAAATCAACATGACAAACAAACAAATGGATGTTGAGCATGTATTTACTTCAGCACTGGGTTTTTAACCGAATGGGGCACTATTCTCTAACCATGCTTTTGAAAATGGCAATTATGTTGTCACCTACTTTCACAGACTAAATGATCACCTTAGTAACTAAGAAAATAGTGAAGAAACTGACTAAGTTGTGCAGAAATGATTAGCACAAAGACGTGGGAGCTAATTGTCTGGAGACAGAACGTGGCAGTAGCTATACTTAACGCAAGTTATCTTCTTATTGGGGCTTTTCAGTCAAATTTGGGTTCTAATAGTTAAGATTTTAAATATAGGGTAATAAAATTCAAAGTTTGACTTTAAAAGAGGAACTAACTGATTCCTATAAGAACTGAGGTGTTTCAGGTTCTACTGTTTTAATCTTGGAGCTTTTTTTCATGGAGGGTCTTTCAGTGAGCAGCAGCCATATGTTCACCATGACAGAGAGTTCCAATGAGCTGTAAATGAATTCCATCCGAGCAGCCTGGTAATGAGCTTTCATACAGCTCCGCTCCAGAGGCTCCCTGACTCTGACCTTCGTTGTTACAGTAAAGGAACGCAGGGTTCATGGCAGGCAGTGGCCACAAGCTGTGAGGGGGGAGATGGTGTAATGGTGTCAGCCGGGAGCGTAATGCTACCAGTTTCCCAGACAGCGTTAATCTCCTGCTGAGCGAGGGGGAACTTTACAGCAGGACCATCTATTTCCTACAGAGTAATTATGTTCTCTATAGAAACACAAAAGAGCTATTTACCAGTAGAGGGAGCTCAGCATTAAACAGTTTAATTACAGCCTAAATATGCTCCCCAAAAACATGCCTGACATTAAATACCACCATGAACAGCTCATTTTTTACACACTGCTACCTTATATCCTCCTGAGACCTGAGCTTTGTTAGCATGTGCATTTTTTTCTATCTCAATGTCCTCTTAGGAGGACACAGGGTCTCAGGAGGATATGATTTAACCTGCAGGTTTCTGCAGGGCAACCCAGCTGGTTCAGATATATTTCATGGAGTTGATTCAAAACTGACACTTTTCAATCAAACAGACCCCCACCCCCCTGAACTGTAGCTGGTCGTCGATAAAATGGTCGATGTTGTTTAAAAGTAAAAATCTGGGAAAGGAAAAGTGGGTCTTCATATTCCTGTCAGGATTTGGGGTTCTTTGTGCTTTTGGTTTGATAGATTTATGGATTTAGTGTAGCTTTTTTTTTTCTTCATGCTGTTCTTCTTTGTTTCCTTTTGAGATATTTTGTGTGTTTTTTATTTCTTTGTGTTCAGTTTCAGTTTCCCTGTGTTTTCCTGCCACTCTCAGTACTTACTCTCAGTTGGCCCCGCCCATTTGCACCTGTTGGTCATGGAGCTCAGGTGTGTCCACTCTACCTGATTAGCCTCATCTGTAGTCAGTTCTCCTTCTTTTGTAAGTTCTTCCTTCCTTTCCAGATATTTGTATTTATTTTTGTTTAATTGTTACGTATTTTGTTCATTGAGTTCTTTGTGTCAGTCTACATCAAGGGTGGGCAATCCTGGTCCTCGTGGGCCACAGCCCTGCATATTTTACTTTGTCCCTGCACAGCACAGCTGATTCAGTCAGTGAATGATCTCTTCCAAGTTCTGTAGGAACCTGATAATCCCCCATTCAGTCAAATCAGGTGTGTTGGAGCAGAGAAACAAGTCAAACATGCAGGGCTGCGGACCCCGGTGCCCACCCCTGCTCTACATCATTGTGTCCCATTCTTTGCAACCATAACAATGTCAGCCTTTGGCACAATTTCTCCTAAACAGTTTAGCAATAATTAAATTATTTGAGGTTTGATATAGACTGACTGGGTATTTTGATGAATACTCATTAAAATATTCTCAAATGACAATCAGTAAAAAAGCATTTATGGGGGGTTTGGGGCTTTCTCTTAAATAATACTTGAATAATACAGTTGATGACGACATTAAATGAACTGTTTACAGGCAAAAAGCAAGAAGAAAAAAAAAGTTCTTTGTCTTTTCTCTTTGAGGTCATTTTTGATAGAATGTCTGCTTGATGGCTCTTTTCATTGCTTAATTTATCATCATGTTCCTAATCATCATTCTGTTTGAATTAACATCATTTGCCTGCTCTGATTAGGGATAAATTGAGTTCGTGATACGCTTGTCAATGAACCATTAATATATGAACAATAGCCATAAACACTGGCCAAGTTCTCCTCTCACATGAGCTGATGTTTAAAGTAGGTTTTGGCTTAAAAACTTTATTTTTCTGGATCACATCCCAAGCTTGGTCAGTCCTCTGCTGAAAGGCTGCAGACACACACTCTTAATGCAGAAAAGGTGATTGTTTTATCAGATCTGCTTTATAAAGAACAGTTTTCCATATGGAAGCAAGCAGACCTATTTTTTAAGCTCTTTGCCATAGTTCATCTTGAAGCTGTCTAAATTAAATTCATTACTCAGCTCTGATGAATCCCATGTGTACAGGTTTGTTTTTTTCTTGTGGTTTGATATTTAGGTCTTTTAGGTTCAATAACCATAGTATTTTTTTTACTCAATTACAAGTCCTTCATTGAAACAGATCCTCTTCTATAACAGTGTATGAAATGTTTGATGCTTTTGGTTTTTAAATGGAAACTGAATCTTCAGTGGACTCTTGGGGCACAGTTCCAAGCACAGGTTCTGGATTCTTAAGATGGTTTTTCTACTTGAAACTATATTATTTGAGTAATGGTTTGAGTTGCTTTACAAACTGTCCAATACTGACTCAATTTATTTTATTTTTTTACCATTTAGAGAATTTTACTGGTCACAGAGTCTCCTTCAGGCTGCCAGAGGTGCTGATTCTCATTTAAAATCTCGTATTGACTTGCTGTCGGAGTGGGTCTGGAATGTGCCCTTGTGTGCTTTTTGTGGTGCCAGTCATCAGGCCGAGAGTGAATATTGTTCAGAGTGCTCCTTATTGACGTGTGCATCCCATCTCAGAGAGGGGCCATGTGCAAGTGGGGGCACGGCTTCATCAACTTTGCAGATAAAAAGAACAGTATTACGACATGGTTGCCCATCAAGAAGAGAGTCAGTTGCAGGAAAAAAGTCTTGGGGTTCACTAAAGAAGAGTTGTTTTATGGAAAATTTTAAGAAAAACTGTTTTAGCAAATAGGCTGTAATATAGGATGTTTTAATCTCTGCAAAGAACTAAGGGAGGGCATCTGTTCTTGTTTGAGACCACTGGCTAATTAGCTCTCATTTAGTAACCCTCATAAAAAGATTTTGTTGCAAAAACCATTGGAAGACTTACATTTGCCTCATTAAGTGCATATAGTTCAACCAGTAATAATGTCTCAACCAGGGGTGGTTCTATTGGTCCCAGCAGAAATGTGATTGAACCCCTGAAGTGCACCTGAGAGTGATGATGGTGGATGCAGTTCCATGTCCAAACACTAGTGGCGCTAATGAGTCAAAGTCCAGCATGAATCAAGCTTACAGAAGGCTTTCTGTCTTCTTCAGAAGTTTTAAACAATCCTGCAGAAAAAAGTTTTTCAACTGACAAACAATGACTGGATTTTCTAACATGTTGTGTTTGAGTGTATTTTATCAATGTACAGTAAAAATCTGTGTAAAGCTGGTAAGGAGAGTTTACTGTGCAACCTTTTTTAAATTACAAATGTGTGAACATGTAACTGATTAAATGTATACACCTTACCAAAATCTTGGATTTGTATGCAATAATGTGGAACAAATATTTGACCCCTCTATGAATATTGTGACCCCTTGATGGCCTCTTACTCAGAGAAATCTCAACCAAGCTAGTTGGGACATAAAGTAAGTTGCTCGGAGTTAATTCTATCAAAGGCTTATAGACCACATACTGAAAATTACCTCTGAAAATTAAAATTCAGTAAATGTTGTAATGAAAACTAGTCAAGTTCAGTTTTCACTACAAGCTCAAACGATCCCGGACAACCCCCCAGTTTTGAGAACCTGGCTCAAATTACCACAGCAAAAGAGAGAACCATCATACCATCCATATGTAAATATATATATTTAAAAAATATTATTAAAAGTGTAAATCAAAGACCACATTATAGAATGTAGAAATAACTGGCTGCCAAATGTGCTTAAAATTGATATAACAATATTTAAAAAACTTATTGTATCAATTTTTAGTCTTTTAATATTGTTATCCCCAACCATTAGTTTAACAATGTCTGATTCCTGTTCAGAGCAAGGAACTGCAAGCTACAAGTGAGATGGATGAGTAAGCAAAATGGCCAGCAGTATTCTGGAAGTGCATTTAACATTTGGACACATTTTGTTTTTTATAATTATAAACATATAATATAATATTTTTTTGCTGGTTTTGTTGACTCAGTGGCATTACGTATAAAGTAATATGTATTGAAATTGAATTGAGCTGCACTGTTGAAAATCATATTGTAACATGAGCTCTGTATTAAAAATTGTATCATATCATAGATGTAACCCAGCCCTGCTGTGAAACATCTATAGATAAATAACCTAAAGAATCACGAAGGAACCCATATTGACAATAACACAGACAACTCTATGTTGACGTTAAGACTGTGCAAATTATGACCATGAAATGTCATAATTGTTTTAACTATTGTTTTACTTGCATATTAAAATGCATGTCTAAAATATTTCATTTTTACCAAGAATTTATCCATTTAAAACGAAAACGTATTATCTCTTATTATACTTTCTGTAGATTATTGGTACTTTAAAGTCACATTTATTATAAACTAAAGGTATAAAAAATCTCTCGTATTTATAGAGCAAATATTTTATTGCACAAGCTTCATGGATGAACTGTGTACTGTATTACTATGCTGTAAAATGAAATAATGGTTTTGCCTATAAAAAGTAGATAACAGGTGTCATTATTTTCCCCAACAATGTCTCAAAGTGAAACCCCACTTATTGCTTTACAGTCAGAACTGTATCGTGTTTCTTTCACCTACAAACACATTCAGTCCTCAGGTCCAAACACACAGAACCAGACTGTCCTCCTACCTTGCATTGACTTTATTGAGGCCATATAAATGGAACAAGCTCACCTTGTACAGCAGAGCATAAAGGGAGGTGATTATGACCAGAACTCTGCTTTATTAGGACCTCTGTTTACACTCCCTGTTATTGAACATATAAATAAAGCTTTAGGTTCTGGTGCCACTTTTACTGCTCCCTTAATGCTCCCAGTTGCTCTTATAACATTGGAGCAACAAAAGCCACTTTACGCGTTGCTCATGCAGTCCTCCAGCTATACCGAATGTCTCCGCCGAGCATGTGGAAAAGAAACGAGCTCCGAAGAGTTTCCACTAATATTATTCCATTTACAAGCAGGAATTAAACCACATTAACAAAACAGTTATTCGCTTGCAGACTTTGAAGTAAAGAAGCCAAAGGCCGAGCGGTTGTGAATCTCATCATCAAGGTTTATTGAAAAAGGGCTGTGGCTATTCCATCTGTCTGCCTCGTTAATCAGCTCGACCACAACGTGGGGCTGACCTTTCTGTCAAAAACGTCTTTCTCCTCTCAACATTTTGTTTATCCATTTAGACTTTTTCTCATAGCCGGTTGCACGCTCCCTTACTCAGCATGGCCGCCTCCCTCCGATGGTGTGGTTTTCTGGGACTAATGAGGCGAGAACACAGCTCCCGTTGGTGTGTGCGCGGCGCCGTCCCCGTCCTCGCCGGAGCCTGCTTCTCATCATCAGGCTGGGTGAGGACTGCTGAGCTGGTCACCTCTTGCTCCCTCGCTATCAGCCCAAATGGCTTTGTGATGAACTCCCACAGTGGTGGGTTCCTCGTGAGAATAAGCAGAGCAGAGCTCAGCTGGGGAGCTGTTGATCCTGACCTGGGGTTTTAATTCTGGATTATAAGCAGACTCAGCAATTTAGCAGGATGAGTCACGTGAAGGAAGACAAAAGAAACGTGAACCTCTGACAATAATAATCTACAATGACTTGTTTTCCCCTTGGGTGGGATTTTTATGTTTATATCTGCACTGGAAATGTGATTAGAAATTAAGATGGAGAAAAGCTCCAAACATGGCATTAATTCTACTTATAAAATAACTCACAAATGAGCTGACTTCACTCTCTGACTTAATTTGTTTCCCTGCTATTTGGAAACGCTTGACGGAGCATCACTGGAAAAAAACACTCAAAAACAAGCAAACATTTGATTTAGGATGTTTGCAGAGAAACAAATGGCAGTAAAAACACCCTGCTGCTTTACTGAGACACCCTTGCAACAACAACAACAAAAAAAAACCATCCCGCTGTAGGAAGCTGATTACTTCAGAAACCCTGTTTGTGGCGTACCCATCTCCAGAGGCTCACCACTGTGTCTGCTCATGATTTGTACAATTTAAAAGAGCTTCTGCTCCAGTTAAAAGTTTGCGTTGGGTCGAGGCTGCCTCGGCTTTATGTCCTATAGTTGCTTTGGGATGGATTTTAGGGTGAATACACTCATAAATGAGTGGCAACACAGCAGAGCTCAGCGTATTGTAGCCATTGAAATGCTCAGTTAACACCCTGTCAGAACAGTAAGAGAAGCGATAAAAGCGAGCTGGGGAACAATGCCCTACAGCTATGCCTAATCCCAACGCTGCATCCTGGAAACAACCCCAGTGTTAGAAGATATCACAGCAGTGGCAACCCTTTATTTCTGCTCAAAACTTTCCCTTCCTTAACTACGGACATGTGTTCAGCTCGCTCAGTTAACTTAATTGCATTAACTGCTTGCTTATTATTCTGAAGCATCAGTGTTTATTATTTTCCCTAAATCTTTCCCCAGAGCTGAGAACTTTAAATATCATCTTAGACTTGATTTTTTGATTTATCATGAGACTATCTTTCAGTGTTACAATAATAAAGCTATCTTTGGTTATGTTCATAGAGCAGACAAATCAGTCTGAACGTGACAAATCCAATTGTTTTTATTTGACCCAAGCCTTTTCAGTATGCAATACTAAATCAGATACTCTCATATCGCATTTTATCCAACTTTTACTTCAGCGAGGTGGGGTTCAGCAGATTGATCCAAGTATTTAGAATATTGATACCAACATTGTGCAGTTTAAATCTTGTAGCTCCACACGTCTTTAGCTACAGAACAGAAGTTCAGTTTTGTCTTTTTTCTTTTAATTTTCCATGTCCTGGATCACTGAGAATCTACAGAAATATATGACAATAACATCTTGATACTAAAGTTACTGGATTAATATTTTACTTGCAGCACGTTGTTCCTGTACCAAAAAATAAATTACTGCACCAAAGCATCCGGTGAGAGGCAAGTTTAAATAGAAACACTGAACTAAAAACACGTCAGATATTAAATCAGCTCTGATTGCACAACAACTTCAGAATCCACATGTTAACATTTACCATCTATATTTGGCTTACATCTGTAAATGTGACATCCTATCATTGTTTACACATGCAGGTCACATCGATGCTGTGGACAGTTCACACATTGAGTCTGGTGGAGGTTGCATTTAAAATATAATGTGAATGTCCAACCAAAAACAAAAAATATATATATCTGAAGTAATCATTAAGACCTGCAGTGTGAACATCAACCTCTGACTTGTTTTTATGCAACATTAAAATATTAAACAACATAAAACTAAACTTGTGACAACCTGGAGTTGCACCTTTAATTTAGTTAATTGTTTCCACCTCCGTTCTTTCACTGATCACTGATTGCACTCACCTGAGTAAGCCTCAGTGACTCACCTTTAAAGCTCTATCCCACACTCAGAGTGTGTTTGCAGCAGTTCTCATGCACCTGTGTTCTTAAAAAGTTTAGTTACAAGGAGTTCAATCCCTTTAACAACTTTGAACAATCGTGGAGTTTAAGAATTTAAACCTGCTGAAACCAAACGTAAAATTATTGTAAACTAAAGAAAAACAATTATCTTGTTTTATTCTAGTGAAGCTCAAAACTTAATCACCAGTCAGTCAAAACACACAAGAAAAGTTAGTTTGTTTTATGTTAATCTAATGAAATAACTTATCAATGTTAATTGTATATTTTCTGTGTGGTCTTCCTTTAAAAGTACACATCACAAAGTCATAAAGACCGGTTAAGAGTGTCTGTCATAAAATAATAAACAAAATCTAAATGATCTTTCACTATTTTTGATGGTTAATATGTCCTTAAATTAAAAAAATGCCAGTAAATTTGGGACACTTTTGAATATTTATCTACAAAAAGAGCAGAAGAGAGAAAATAATATGGAAGAGCTATATGGGAACGAGAACTTAATGTTGAAACTTTAACATTTCAGGTTTAACAGCTGTTTGATTGCTGATCTCTACCATTGGTCATAACTCAGAATAATCTGTTTATTTTCACAATATGCAATGAGTAACTTTTAAAAAACAAAAATGGCTTCTTTTCTGTATAAATCTGAGGTTGTGGCTCAGAAACTGATCCTCCTCATGTGACAGAACCGTTTCTATTGCCTGATGTTTCAGAGTAGTATTTAGTGGTGTTGTTCTCGTGTCTTTATGGCTCAGAAGAGAGGCACCATTATACTGATGGCCTCTTAAAAGGAGGTGGACGTTTGCCCAGCGTGTCACTGTGGATAATTGTTAGGCAAGACAAAACAAATCTGTTCAGAAAGCATTATTTATGGGCTGTGAGATATTAAAGGCATGACACACACAAACACTGTAATTGTATCAAAGTGACACATGAAGCATCCTGACTGTCAGGTTGGGTTCTGATGTTATTAATTAACGCAGCGCGTGGGATTGATGGCGAGAAGGAATTATTTATCAGTGTTGTTTACAACATACCCCCATTTGTGGACTTTTGTTTGCAAATGTGGAGGAAGATTTGGCACAGAAATTTTCTTTGCATCCTCATGTGGTTTTTCATGTTCTCTTTTTTTTTACAGGGAGTCCTCTGAGGGCAGCTGTTCAACATGGAGCGCCAGCAAAGCAGGAACATTACGAGACAACAGTGCCTCTGCAGCTCGTTGGAGAAGAATGGAAACCAGTCAGCCAAGTCAAGTCTCAGGTGGGCATAAGTACACATACAAAATACTGCTGTGTTAGAAACGAGCCAATTTGTAACCAAACACTGGGTCAAACTTGGACAGTTGGTGGTCCTGGGTGGGTTTAACTCAGCAGAGTTTAGGTAACACTTTAACCCAGGATGCTGGGTTAAGTTGAAGTTTTTATGGAGCTTTAAAAGATATGGTATGCTGAGTGTGTTTATTTTTTTATATATGGTTATGTATGTATACAGTACATATATGCAGAATGTTAATGTAGTATGTATGGGTACTATACACAATTGTATATAGATCTGTATATCTATATGAAGGTGTATAATGCATATTTTGACAAAGAAAAATGTCTAAATTAATACAGAGGTTGGACAATGAAAGTGAACCAGCTGTCATGTTAGTGTGGGAGTTTTCATGGCTAAATTGGACCAACCTGGTGAACAATCTTCATTAATTACACCAGTAAGAGCAGAGTGTGAAGGTTCAATTAGCAGAGTAAGAGCACAGTTTTGTTTAAAATATTGCAATGCGCACACAACATTATGGGTGACATACCAGAGTTCAAAAGAAGACATTGTTGGTGCACGTCTGGCTGACACATCTGTGACCAAGACAACAAGTCTTTGTGATGTATCAAGAGCCACAGTATCCAGGGTAATGTCAACATACCACCAAGAAGGACCAACCACATCCAACAGGATTAACTGTGGATGTAAGAGGAAGCTGTCTGAAAGTGATGGTATGGTCTAAAACCAGGTATTTCAGTTTTATTGTCTAACCCCTGTATATCAATATCTTTTTATGTAATTGTTATACAATTTAGTAGGCAAACTGATCATTGTTTTTGGTCTGAAATCCTTTCTGTGTGATTTAGAATAAATAAAACAGAAGAATTTATTATTTTAGTAAGCTTTGAAAAACTGTGGGAATAAATAGGTTTTTGCTAATTGTTGAAGCTTTAGGTGGAATCTTTTTCTTATTCTTGCTTGATGAACAACTTCAGTTGTTCAAAAGTCTCATTGTGGTATTTTGTGCTTTATAATGCTCTACATATTTTCAATAGGAGACAGGTCTGAACTGCAGGCCAGTCTAGTACCTACACTCTTTTACTACAAAGCCACGCTGTTGGAACACGTGCAGGATGTGGCTTGTCTTGCTGAAATAAGCAGTACCTTCCTAAAAAAAAGACATGACTTAAATGCCTATGTTGCTCCAAAACCTGTATGTAGCTTTCAGCATTAATGCTGCCTTCACAGATGTACAAGTTACCCCTGCCATGGACACTAAAGCGCCATGGACACTAAAACGCTGTGGGCACTAATACACCATGGACACCAATACACCGTGGACATTAATACGCCCTGGACAGTCATTTTCTTCTTTGGCCCAGAGGACATCACATCCATTATTTCCAAAAACTATTAGAAATGTGGACTCATCAGACCACGGGACACTTTTTCACTTTGTGTCAGTTTATCTCAGATGAGCTCAGGTCAAGAGAAGCTGAAAATGTTTCTGGGTGTTTATCTGGATTTGACTTTACATGGTAGAGTTTTAACTTGAAGTTGTAGAGATGAACTGTGTTAACTGACAGTGGTTTTCTCTGTTTTAATCTCTGTTACAGATGTTAGTTTTTAATGCAGTGCTGCCTGAGATTTCAGCCTTGCTGTTTACTTCCATAGATTTGTCCAGATTCTCTGAATCTTTTGATGATATTCTAGACTATAGATGAAGAAACGTTTTTCTAAAACTGTTGCTCAATTGTTCACAAAGTGGTGAAACTCGCCCCATCCTTGCTTGTAAACAACTTTTCAGGGATGCTCCTTTTATACCCAATCATAACACTCACTTATTTCCAATTAACCTGTTCAAAATGAGTGATTATTTGCAAAAAAACAAAGATTATCCATTTGAACATTGTCTTTGTAGTGTATTCAACTGAATATGGTTTCAAAAGGATTTGATATATATTTCCTCTCCCCCCCCATGTCTTGACTTCATTGGAATTAGGGTTGTACAAGCTTGAAATAAACTTGAAATAATTAATGGTAAATGGTAAATGGACTGAACTTATACAGCGCTTTATCAAGTCCTTCCGGACCCCAAAGCGCTGTACACTAACAGAC
>JARVGW010000247.1:12591974-12603082 GCA_031762495.1 Anablepsoides rubrolineatus | reverse complement strand
AGAGAAGCTAAAACTGGAGAAATATGATCTCTCCTTCCAACTCTCATTAAAACTCTAGCAGCAGCATTTTGGATCAACTGAAAACTTAGAGTTATATAACTTAGAGTTATATAGTCCAGCCTAGATGTGAGAAATGCATGGATCAGTTTTTCTGCTAAAATACGTGAGAATTTTCTCTGAACCAGAAAAAAATAAAATTCTGTTTTTCTCAGCCAGTTTTTCACATTTGATATTATTGCAACAGTTTGGGAGAGGGTGTGTAGCAGTTGTTAAATGAACTTCGCTGCTGAAACAAAAGTTCAGAGGTTAAATCTCCTGATGCTTGTTTCCTTCTTGCCAACAATGTATCACTTTCCTCATGTTGTATGTTTTTCTGCCAACAGTTCAGTCTGTTTGGACCCAGACCATTTCTGCTCGCACATATAGTTCTTTGGGGTTTTGTTACTGCAACATTTCTTTTTCACAATAACTAATTTGATATTAAAAATAATAATAATTGGAGAGTGTGTCTCTCGAATTAACACAAATGAAGCAAAATTCCTCCTGATGCCAGCAGCCTCTGGAGACAACCTCAAAAGAAGTCAATTGTTGAAATTTAATGCGTGCCCTCTATATTTAGAGGCAGTCTAAGTAGGGTAGAAAACTCACACTTCTTTTTTTCCCCTCAGAACAAGGTGCCGTGGGTCAGAGCTGACCTGGGCAAGGCTGAAAGCTCAAGGCCTGTTTTCACTCTATAAACCAGACACTTCCTCCCCACCCATTCACTGCCAGGCCTCGTTCAATAAACATGGACCTTATTCACATTTTTTACTCTCTACTTTGCTGGAGCTTGACAGGTGGTCTGTGAAAGTGGCTTTCTGGGAGTGTAGCAGAAAGCAAAGCTAATGCAGGGAAAAATGACACTCACCTCAGATTGGAGCTATTATTAGTCTGTGGTGATGACTGAATTCATTCTGGTTACCTGACAAAAACCTTTTTTAACTCACTGGTTGAACATCTTTAAAACATGAACTTCTGTCTTACACTGGTTCTATTTTTCTTTATTTTAAATCTTTTTTTTTCAGGCAAACTGCTATTACCACGGAGAAGTGGAAGGTCATGTCAACTCAGACGTCAGCCTCAGTACTTGTGCTGGAATCAGGTGAGTTTGTCATACATTGTTTGCCTTTCATGGTAATAATGTTGGTCTAAGACTTCAGTTCTAATCTGCACTGAAGGCCAGGGAGTCTGAAACCTCCCTCTGCTCTTGCTTTCTTGGTCGCTGGTTGAACTGATTGGTTTTATTTGACCTGAGTCTTAAATGAGTTGAATTTCACAGTTGTCAGCTTTAAGTCAGCTGGTCTCGCCTCATTCTTCAGAGTCAATTGATCATGCAGGTTCTAAAACTACCACTTTATCTGAACATATGTCACATCTGCATCAACTTTCTGCTTAGATTTGTTACATGTGAATTTTTCTTACTCATCTGGAATCATTAAGATACATCAAGATATATTTGTATTTACAATTTCTGAGTAGTAAAAGTACCTGAACCTTCAGTATCTGGTGTCATTTATACACAGTAATAACTCAGTTTATTTCCTAACGTGACCTGATTACTTCAAGTCTTTTTGAATTAAACTTTTTCAGTCAATTAAACTAAATAGCATCAATATTTTCAGCCAGTATTCTTTTAGAATGATTTAATGTACTTGTGTTGTTCAATGTCAGTCATTCTTTTAAAACTCAGATGTTGTGAGTTTGTCGTTATAGTGAGCTTCATTGTGCTCTGTGTAATTTGTGTTGTAGTGCTGTTACTTGACCAGGTTGTCATTGTAAATGAGAACTGGTTCTCAACTGACTTACCTGTTAAAAAAAAGGTTTATTATAGTTCCCACTAGGGCTGCACAATATATCACAAAAATATCATCATTGCAATATCAACATGTGTGATATTCATATGGTAAAAAACTGCTTGGAGTGCAATAATGTGTTCAGAGAGTTTTGAATTTGTATTTTTCAGCCTAATGCAATATTTAGCAAGTAGGACAGAGTCTCATGTCAGTAAAAGCTCACACCAGACACAACTGACTTTGCCAAAAATACTAAAAGTCACAGAGTAGGATGTAAAGATTAGAAAGTAAGGAAAAAAGACATATTGCACCTGATATCTCAATATTTACAGATATCACCATCGCAAGATTCTCTAATATGGTGCAGCTCTAGTTCCCACATGACGTCACACTTAGTTTAGTTTATTCATTCATTAAAAAAACACACATTACATACAACAAAACAATGCAAATCAAAAAAACAAAACAATAAAAATAAAAAAAATGAAATGAAAAACAGCAGAAGAAAAAAATCTTTTATCTGATCCTATTTACAAAAATAAAGCAATTAAAACAAAAACAAAAATTCAACTCCTCAAACAGTAACTCATACAAATACAAATTAAACAATTTCATATTTCTTTAACAGTTTTACTTTGATAATTTTTTTGAAGGAATTAATTGATCTAATTGAGCATTTATAATCATTTTCCAGATTATTCCATAGTTTAATATCTTTCACTGAAGTTCATCTGTCCTTTAAATTTGTTCAGATTTTTAGTTTAACAAACATTTCTAGTCCCTTCAAATTATAACAGCTTTCTCTTTTACTATTGTGTCTGTGTAACATGATTAACCTGTGGTGAGGTCATAACTCACAAAACTTTAAACAAGGTTTTTGTAACGCTGCCCATGAAGCTCAGACTTTACACAAAGATTATCAAAATGTTTAGCTTTAGATTTGACTATCTTTCAGTCTGGTCTTGTGAACACTCTTCAGAACTCCTTCATTAGCTGTCACAGTGTAGCTGCAGGCCCAAATCATGAAACTACCACCACAGATGGGTGAAATCTCAGTTTTACTTGATGTTTTCACAGTAAACTTGTGAACAATAATATAATTCCGTGTGAAAAAGTCATTTTGACCATTTTAAGTTACTCTGGGTTAATTTGTGACCTAAAGTTTGACACATCTATCTTGGTGTAGTTATCAGTTCTGCTGTTAATCTCATTAATACATCATTTGTTAGAACACGGCTTCATAGGCTCATTTTCCAGGCTGATGAGCATCAAAAGCTGTATTATTATTTACTGTCTTTGTGCCACAATGTGCCTCGACAATATGTTTTAAAGATCAGGTTTTTATGGACGTATGTGCTTTAAATAGAGACCAAACAGTTACCGTAGAGTTTTGTAACATTTTACCTTTTTTTTTTTCAGTTGGAAAAATGTCTCACAGGAAATTGAGTTGTCAGTGATCCTTCCAACTGCTGTTTATGAAATGTATGAAAATCAGAGTGTTTTTGGTAATATTTTTGCAGAAATGCAGACTAAATCTTAAGCTTTACATCACCACGGGCAGTTGTCAGTAAATAAACATTTTGCAACAAAAGCTAGCAGAGATTCCTGTCCTTTTTTTGCAGCTGAAAATAATATATTGTTGGGCTTTCAAAAAGTGAGGCGTTTCGGTGTTGGAAAGGCTTTATTTGCAGATGTCAAACAGGAGAAATGATTGCAGCAGTATCATTGGGCACCATCCAAAATGTTTTCATAAATCAGCCAAAAATCTAAACCCTCTGTAGAGTGATTTAGCAGACTGAGAAGGAACTGATGGTCGTAACATTTATTTGTTTCGGTGCCTCTGAAACCTGTCTGAGTTGTGACAGATCAATAAAAGGTTTTTGACAGAGAGGTCTGCTCATTGCTCGACCTCTTCGCTGACGCAAATGGTTCCTGGTTTAGGTTGGCTGCACACAAACCTGTGACGGTTACTTAGCATGAGTTCATGTGGTTTGAGTAAGCTTTTAGAGAATATAAATTATGATACAAATTCAATGAGTTTTATGATGTTTCATGCACAGCTGCAGCCATGCAAATGGATAAAAACCCAAATTATTTCCAACATATACTGTCGCCATATTCTGTTTTATTCTGACTCTTTCTGAATGTCCTTTAGTGTTTGCCACAAGATATTTTAAATCCTCTCTAAGTTTTGTTGGTGGAGGCAGTTTTGTTTGCATCTTGGGACAACAGCATCGCAGTCAAGGACAAAAACGGCTTACCTTTGATTTGGGAACTTCTCTTAAGCCCCTTAGAACTGATAGTAGAAAATAGCATCACAAGCTGCTTAAGATAATGGACACAACAGCCTCTGCAGAAAATAATGATGAACCATAATCAGTCAGCTCCACTGCAGAAAAGACAGAATGTTGTTTTCCATGTCTTTAATACAATTCATATATATTCTTTTAACTGAATCCTCAGTTCCTGCGTGATTATCAAAGTGCTTTCAGTTCCATCTCATTCTAAATATGTTTGAAATCTTTTTTTTTTTGTCTGATCCTTTTCTTCCTGCAGAGGTTTTGTATCTTTTGGAGGCCAATCCTACATGTTGGAACCGTGCACAAATTGCTCCAATGGGACTCACTGGATCTACTCAGCAGAACACCTCAGTTTTGTTTCCGGAACCTGCGGCCACGATTTCAACATATCCCACCCCACTCCCACTGTGCTTGAGGACAGCGGTCCGTTCAAGGCCTTCAGCTCAAGAGTAAGGATTCTTTTAAATGTTTTTTTTCAATGGAGTGTAGAAAATGTGAGGAAATAAGGAAGTTGACTGATGAGGAACCACAACAAACTCAATGTATACACTGAGAGACCCCTGTACGATGATGCAACATCCTAGATAAAACAGGTTTAGTCCTACAGTGTGTATTTTGGATTGCCCACCCTGTTTCCATCACTTTGCTTTCTGATTGGTTACATTCATGGCTGCAGGCTTGTTGTCCTCTGTGGAACACCACACATGTTGGGATATTGGGTCGAGACAATCCAACATGTTGAATATCCCTGATTTAAGGTCAGAGTGGTCTCGATGTCACAGTGTTAATACACCACTCACAGCAGGAATATCTAAGATTATCTTTAGAGCCATCGTGATAATTAAGATTGGGCCAAAAATCGGCTCAATAATCTTGCCGTGAACCCAGCATTAAGTGATTAATTAAAAAAAGTATTTTATTATTTGAAAGAATGCACTAAAGTGAATAATAGCTTAAAGCCACTTTCAACTCTAAATAAAGATTTCTTTAAACCTCTTTCAGTGAATGCCAAGGACATTTTTCAAAAACAGATTCCACCCCCTAGTTTTTTAGACTCTAACACATTTCTTATATTTTATGCATTTAAAATACCATCACCCTCTAACCCTTTACAGAAAAAGACTATTTGTCATGCAGATATAAATAAATGGCCTACTATATGTTGTGGATGCTAAGTGTTGAATTATTCACTCGTTCCCTTCATCTGAACCATCCATTAGTTTTCCTGAACGTATGGAGAAACAGCAGTTGTTAAAAGGCTCGTGCAAAGCACGTCGGCTGCTAAATGGCTCCATTTTCTCTCAACATGGAGTCAAACTGAAGTCTCCAGCAGGTCCGGTCCATCCAGAAATCAACCCATCCTTTTAAAGAAACCCTTCCTTTGTTGCACTCCCTACACCTAACCCCTTGTGACCCTCGGAGCACAGCGATAAATCATTTGAGCCACGTCCTCAAGTTTAAAAGCTCAGAGAGAAGAATGTTTTATAAATGATGAGAAAACAGAGAATTCCTTGAATTGATTGTTATCTCAGCTTTAAAGAAAGGCGTGTGCAGACAAACCCATCGGAACAAGCAGCAGCAGAGATGTATGGTGTAAAAGATGAAGCAGAGGAGATAAACATATAATCATGATGCAGCTGAAATAGACGGGGCTTTCCAGTTTCCACTGAATCAAAACAGAGTTTGTTGGGTTTATTTGGCTGTCGTTTTGGGGTACGTTGATGTCAGTGTGGGAAATGAGCTAAATATGGGTTTGTTTAAAAAAACAACGTGTTTTTTCCACATTATATTTTTATTTTAGTCATTCAGCAATTGTGATTTTCATTGTGCAATCTGATTTCTGTGGGTGATTAAAGGCCTGGCTCTTGTTGCAACTATTGTCCTGAGTTGTAAAAGGGCTGTGAAATTTAAGCACAAGAGGACAAATCTTGACAAACGGCACAGAGCCAAAGTTCGTGGCTGACAGAAACAGAGTGGGAACAGGAACAAAAAGAGACAAGAATGGCTCATATGGATGATTTATACTTGTGTTCAAAATCTGGCTTAAATTTCCTGTGTAAGAGGTTTTTTTAGTGTACTTTGTTGTTACGTTTTGCTGAGCTTGTAGTGCTCTTTTGTTAAAGTACAGATTTTTTGATTCAGCAGAAGATGAGGTTAAAAGGGTGAAAAATCTCTGCAAAAAAATTAATAATCTCCACACAAACGTGGGATTAAAATAAAAACAATTGATGCTTTTAATGAAGCGGAACAAAAATATTTGGTTGTGAACTACTTTAATTATCAGATGCTGTCAAAACTCCAATAGAATGCAGTAATTTGACTCTGTGTAGTTCTGTGTGTCTGTTAGCAAAATATTTCATGAATTCTTAAATGTATTCTAACAAAACTCCCAAAAAGTAATCATACATTCAGTTTTAAGGTCAACCACATTCAAGTAGTGTTTACAGTTAAATGGCTTTAAGGCTGTCAAAAATAATCCCACGGCCGTCAGTTTTACAGATGTTGAGCTAAGATTTAGTGTGGTAGTAGCTGAGACTGACCCCTCACACAGACCTCAAGCACAAATATGTTGCACACTATTTTTAATTCAAACTTTGCTCATCTTTGTGCTTACTATCAATAAAGTAGCACAGAAAGTTAATTAAAAATCCCCAAATTAACTAAATGTACATGCTCTGTTTGAATGACATTCAACGTCAGTTTATAAACTTTTTATAAACACTTTATAAGGTTTAGTTTTTGTGGAGGTGTAAAAATCATATTTTTGAGTGTAGAGAATGCGCGAGAGCTAACTGTCCCAGACCCTAAATTTAACTTCTATACAGCCTATCCCCGACCTCAGTACCTAAAATTAACCATTAATTCGGATCTTTCATATTAACCACAGACCCCCAACCCAAAGACCCCTACGTGAGGGTCACATTATATTCAAGATTGCATTATACTTATATGATAATTATCACTAAAACTGGTTGAATACATTTTGCAGTCAACTTAAATCTACCTCTACAGCTGCTTAAAAGACTTCATTTGATTCAACTACTTTCAGAGAATAAAAATAAATAAATTTAGTGGTTCATGATATATTTTGTGAACAAACAGACACACACAGGCAGTTATACTATCACCACATTTCATTGTAATAACAACATAAAGCCTGTGATAGTTTTAAAAGAAGAGTCCAGTAAAGAGTTACAATGTCTGGCAGGACTTACACTTCATCAGCATGTTTCCATTTAAATTCTACCACACAGAAAATGTCATCTGTCCAAACATGTCTAATAGTTGGCACCGTTAACAACTTAAGATAATTTGTAGAAATCATTTACTTCCCTTGTTGGTAAATAAGAAAAGAACACAAGACATTTGGCAAATACCCAGTTAAATATTGATCAAAGGCAGCATTACTAGATTAAGACGTTGTCATTTTTGAAAGTTGCTGAGGAAGAACTGTCCTGGTTTGACTGACTGCAGAATATGTAGTTATCAGTGAAGACGAGGAAGAATCTGTGCCACTGCAGACTGAAAATCACAACACTTTGCATGTGTGTGTGGAACAGATAATTACATTTGCTATAAAATATTCAGTGGGTGGGTAAGCTTATAATTCACAAGTGCTTGGAGTCAAAAAAAAGATTCAGTCCTGAAAAAAACAAAAAAAACTGTTTTTGCTAAAAAACAGTTCCATGCTTCTTTTTTTACCCCACAAAAAGCCAGTCAGGAGTTTAGTTTTTAAGAACAGGTGTACTTTTTGCTTACTGTCAACACATTTGTGTGTGTGTGTGTGTGTGTGTGTGTGTGTGTGTGTGTGTCTCTTCTCCAGCATCCTAGAAGCTTGGTTATCACCACAGGGTGCCTTTAGAGCACTCGTGCCCATCCTGGTTTATCTGTGAAGGAGGTAGATAAGAGCAGAGAGCTGCCAGGCCAATATGGAGAAAGAAAATCGGGTTGAAAGTGCGCCGTGGTGTGAAGGCAGAGTAGGAAGGACAAACTCATGCATGTTTGTGCAGGTGAAACAGACAAACTCGACATGTGCCAACAGTGAGCTGCTGTCCAACACAGCATGATCAGAAATGGGTTTTTTGGATAGGGGCCATGTTTCACCTGCCAGTGCAGAACAGGCAGACACATCCATCCAAAACATCACTCTGAGTCCAAAACTGTTGCTTCAACATGAAGGTAATCTGTTGTAAAACTGTCACATAAATCAGCACTTTCTGCTGTATTTTTGGATTGAAAGAAATGAGGAGTAAAAGTGTTGGAATGAAAGCAGCTTTTGTCCAGAAGCAGTGATTTATTATTAGTTCATAATGATTCCTGTACAGCGTTGTACTCAGCAGTCATTACTGGCTCAAATGTAAAGGCTTGTTCATTTCTTTGTGCTGATCTCATTTGTGCTTTATTTTATATGACAACCAGGAGAAAAACCACCTGATGAATTTAGGCTTTTATGTCCTCCTTCCTCTCTGTTGTTTTTTTTTTCTCAAACCTATTGTTCGTTCCAGTGCCTGAGTTTCTCTCTTCCACCTTTCCCACCAGTTATTTTTCCTTGCACTCTCTTCCAGCATAAACGCCACCTCCAGTCGACAACCAAGTACGTGGAGCTGATCATTGTGGCTGACAACAGAGAGGTAACCAGAGGTTGAAACCTCTTCACCTTTTGTGCAGAAAGCCTGATGAAACAGGACCCTGAGGTCACATGCTAAACGACCCTCTTCCCACGAGGCATGGATACCATTATGGCCATGTTGTCACCTCTGATGTGTCGCTAACTCATCCGTTCAGCACTTCTGCATACATCATAGCAGCACATGACTCATAATGAGGCTCTAAATGCTCTCTGAGCAATCTTTAATCTTTAACTTAACAACCTGAAGAAGAGAGGGTCACAGTCATGGGGTTCACACTGTGGGTCAGTTTCATGATTTTAAAATGTTTTACATATAACTTCAGGAGTTGAAGCTAAATGTGCTGTGAATTAAATGTGTTAATTAAGCTAATACCTTATGTTAAAACAAGTAGAACTCAAGCTAAATTGAGAAGAACAGTAAACTAAATGTTGCTAAAAGCTTTAAAAAAACATTATCTACAAAACGATGGACTTGCAACCTGTCCAGGGTGTGCCCCGCCCCTCGCACTGTGACTGTTGGATATAAACACCACTGACCCCTGTGACCCTGAAAAGTAAAAGATAAAAATAGATAAGTAAAGCCTTAAATTTTAAAAAGTATTGATAAAATGGACAAAACATCCATCAGCAAAAACTAAAATGAGCAGAACTAGCTGTCATAACTACATGTTCAATTTAGCAAAACTGTATCTAAAAGCTGAAATAAAGAAATGTTAAACACTAAAATAAATAAATAAAGCAAGTATGTTGTAGCAGATTTCAGGGATTTCAGTATTTTTAAGGAATTGAAAAGATCTCAATGTATTTCTATGGAAAGTTTACTTTAAATGGTGGTAAATATTTCAAAAAGTACAAAAGTTACAATTTATTAAAATCCCAGCAGATGTTTTCTGATTGAGATGAATGTTTTGATTATAGGATTTGTTAAAATAGCAGTAAAACAATTTCAAAAGTAGTTCAAGCTCAGCATTATGCAATAAAAGGACCTTTAAGTTATTTTTTAACATATAAACTTTAACCAGAAGATGTATAATAAGTGCTGCAGAAATAGCAGCTGAATTAAAACTTTTAACTAAAGCTCTGCGTTAAAAATGTTCAGAATCATGTTGAGTTTTTTGTGCATGAGCATAATAAACCTTCATGAGCACAGCTTCATATTTTATTCTGTTTGCTTGTGCCGTTCAGTTTCAGAAGCAAGGTAAAGACATGGAGAAGGTCAAACAGCGGCTGGCTGAGATCGCCAATTATGTGGACAAGGTAACAATTGAAGGAAACGAGTGAATGTGTTGGAATGTGATTCATTAGAGGTCACATCAAGCCTGGTGAGAATTATGCGACCTGTGGACAGGGCCTGATTGCATTATGAAAGGAAGATCGATTTCAGAACTCAGCTGAGACGTGTTGTAAAGAGAAGCGTGTAAAAGAATGTGTCAGTTGAATAAAACAGGAACAGCGGATAATTTATTCCTAATAAGAAGTCATAGTTTGAAGGACCTCAGAGAGTCCCTTATTTCATGTAAGAATTATTTCAATATTTGTCAGCAGAAGGTGAAATAACTAAAGTAAAATCTAAAAGCCTGTCTCCCTGCTCTTCTCCTCACTACCCTCAGTTCTACAGAGCTTTGAATATAAGAGTGGCGCTGGTGGGGCTGGAGGTATGGAGTGACGTGGACAAGTGTCCCATTACCCAGGACCCCTTCACCACCTTACACGAGTTCTTAGACTGGAGGAAAGTCAAATTATTACCCCAGAAGCCACATGATAATGCCCAGCTGATCAGGTAAACCACAAACAGCATGTAGTTGTCTTAAAGTGATCCACCATTAGTTGTAACATTATTTAAAGTATGTAAAAATACTGTAGGCTGTTTAGTTTTTATAACTTTTTAACTACATTTTTAAAACTATATTACATGGACAGAGCCATTTTATTTACATACAAAGCATTCTGGGTAAACGATGACGTCGTCTAGGTCATCAGTGCGAGGCTGCAAGCTTCATCCACCCTGAAGGTTAATGTTGGACAATATGTGACAATCATCTCTTTTAAATGAAACCAGAGCGTTGACAGAGAGGAGAAGGTAGAAAAGACTCAGCCTGCAGCTAAAAACGTGGATGGAGAACCTCAGCTTAGCCTGTTAGGTTTTGTGCTAGCGCCGACGCTGTATCGCCATATATATGTATTAGCTCAGCGCTACATTCTCCTCTCTTGTCCCTGAGGTCCTCCATCCACATAACAGAGAGGAGATTGTAGAAAACAAACTCTGGTCTCATTTAAAGGGGCGATGTTATGTGCTTTCCAAGCCTATATTCCAAATTTATACTAAAATAAAGTAACTATGTCAAA
>JARVGW010000247.1:12553756-12565227 GCA_031762495.1 Anablepsoides rubrolineatus | reverse complement strand
ATAAAGATTATTTTATTATAGATAGATAGATAGATAGATAGATAGATAGATAGATAGATAGATAGATAGATAGATAGGTAGATAGATAGATAGAT
The DNA here is from genome assembly GCA_031762495.1 of Anablepsoides rubrolineatus. NCBI lineage: Eukaryota > Metazoa > Chordata > Actinopteri > Cyprinodontiformes > Rivulidae > Anablepsoides > Anablepsoides rubrolineatus. The sequence continues at coordinate 12,565,132 of JARVGW010000247.1, read as the reverse complement.
AGATAGATAGGGTGAGCTCAAAGAGCACATCTATCTGTCAATTTTGAATTTCTTTGTTTGCTTCAGATGTGTTTGAACCGCCGGTGCCAGAACGTCAGCGTTTTTAATGTGCACGAGTGCGCAGCCAAGTGCAGCGGTCGGGGGGTAAGTACGGCACCTCTCCGTCATATTTCAGGCAAACCTCAGCCCGGTTAATGCCCCGTTTCCTCGTTGAAGCTCCCTGAAGCTCCAACACGTTCAGAATTCAGTTCATTCTACGGTGGTTAGGGGATAAATGGCCACGCCGAGCCATAAATCACCGCGAGCGTTGAAGGGTTCAATCAATTAGATATAATGATCTCATTTATGTTCAACTCTAGGTGCCATTCATCACACACTCAGGCTGTCACTCTTGTTATAAAACCGGAATTAAAATTTGTTGGCCAAATTTTGTTTGGGGAAAAGCAACGACACACAGTTTTAGGACTTAGGTTAAGAGTTTTTGCTCCTAACTCTGAACATCTATGGGTGGTCCTGTTTGACACAAAATGATATAAATTCTCTGACAGGTCCCAGAGGTCTGGGTTTTAACTGTGGACTCATTCCTACCTGGCAAATATTGAAGAAACGGTTGTGACTGCCTCTTAAAATCAAACCTCCTCAGTCATTAGGGGTCATATTTGCTTGTGTAGTTCCAGTTAGTACACATCTATAAAACATTAAGGAATGAAACTAAAGGATGTGGCTGCAGGAGGAGAGGGGGCAGCCCTGCATGCAGAGATTAGATCAAGATGTTGAAGCTTTCACCTGTTCCAAATTACCCAGGCAGGGAATCCTCCCAGACTTTACCGTTCTGCACAACACGACAAGAGAGGGAGAGAGAGTGGAAATATCAACCTCTTCATTCACTTCTATAGAAATACAACAAAAGCATTTGTCTGTTTCATCTGGTTTAAAATGACAGCTTTCTTTCTGTTGCTGAGTTTATCATTTTAAACAGAAACCATCCTGAAAGTTATGATGGGCATTTTCTCAACTTTGCAATAAAACATTAGTTTTTTTAATTTGGACTCTTAAACTTTGTTTAGTGTAATAAACCTATGTTTTTTTGTTGCATATTGTTGTTTTATTCTGCTGCAGGTGTGCAACAACAACAAGAACTGTCACTGTGAGGCTCACTGGAGACCTCCTTTCTGTGACACAGCAGGGTTTGGAGGAAGTGTGGACAGTGGCCCCATCAGACTTGCAGGTTAATCAGCAGGAGATGCATTCAAACTTTATTTCCTTATATAAATGCACTATGCTTATATTTACTTAAAAACTGTTGCTTGTTGTATTTTAATAATAAAAGCATCAGAACTCTTAAACAGAAGTGTTAAAAATCGTGTAAATCATTTGCAATCGACTTTCTACACAGTTTACAACAAACTTCAGACAGTTTAATAATGAATGAATGTTCTGAAAATGTTCTTTTTCTTCTGAGCAGACAATAAGATGTTGACTGTGAGCATCCTGGTGTCTCTCCTCACTGTACTGGTTGCTGCTCTGATCGTCTGCATCAAGAGGAAAACCCTGAAGGACCTGCTGTTCACTGGCAAAAAGAACCCCATGGAGAAGCTCAGGTTACATTTCAATCATTTATTAAGATTTAAAAAGTTTTGTTTCACACAACAATCAGACTTTAGAGTTTTGTAACACTTTTTCAAATATTTAACTTTATTTACAAAGGTTTTGTACAAAGCGATACAATATGATTTCTTTAATATCTTTAAAACATTGCTCTTTTTAAAATCTGCTTTGATATATTTGTTCAGTTGTCTCCTGTGCTACTTTTAGCTTTTCACTCACTCGCTTTTAGCTCATCTTCTGCTACATTTAACCTTTAGCTAGCTTTTTGTTTTAGCTTTGAGTTAAATTTTTGAAGTCTTTTGTTACTTTTAGCTGGTTAGGGGTTCTGCTTCCAGCACAATAATTGATTAGTTTCAGCTCTTTGATCAGAAGGTGATGAAGGATCAGTGAAATACAAACTTAATTGTTTTCTCTTCTGGTTTTGTGTTACAGATCAGAGACCGCTGCCATCAGCGGACCACCCGCCCTGAAACCTCCATCCACAGCGAGCACGTCTCCGTCTCGACCGGCACCACCTCTGCCTCTGCCGCACAGTGCCACCATCTTCAAGGTCACTCCAGCAGCTCTCACGTCTCTCTGTTGACTGTCAGTCATACAGACACACAAACAACCATCTTTAAACTACAGTCAGACTAAAGGACGACGAGCAGCAGATCTGCTCTCACAAGTGGTTCTCAGCTGGATGGATGTGTTGTTTTCACACAAATGGCAGCTCATTCAAACCCAATTAAGCCGTCCCTCTGAACGTGGACAGGCGGCGGAGGCGGTGATAATGGAGTCGGGGGAGGGCTCCGGACACTTGAATGCGTTTCTTGTCATTAGCAGCTGCCTTTTTCAGAGAGGAATTGATTTATCTGCATGTTGGCTGCATGAATAATGTTGACACCTGAAGCAATTCTGTTGCTAATAATTGCAAGACGGAGACCTCAGCTTTTTGCTGTAATGACTTGTGTGTCTCCGCCGCCATGCGCCTTAACCAGTGCATTAGTGGCTTGACATTATTTGTAATAGGAAGTGATTGGACTGATGTAGGTTTGCTGAGGGATGAAAGCAGCCGGGTCAGAAGGGTTGCAGTCAGGCACATTAGCATGAGGTTGATATTTTCAGTTAGCAGCCAGGTGCTTTTCATTTGGTGAAAGGCTAAAGAAGATGTGAGGACTGTTTGATGTGAGCGCAGGTCAGACGAGTGAGACAAGCTGCTCACATCTGCTCTGGGATTAAAAATGAGAATTTGGCTTAAATTAATGTCAAAGCCCTCTAAGTGTGTGGCCCGTTTAACTGCGTCCATTTTACAATAAGACCAAATGGGCACTTAAGAGACAGTTTAAGTCTTTAATTAGTTACCAGTGAAGGATTTGGGTCAATCTGAGCAGCCATTGGAGGGTCTGATTTACATGTTTCTGACAGCAGCAGAGGAACAGGATTGTTTTCTGGAAGGAATCAGATGGTTTGACCAAGTGGTTTTTATCTTTCTGCAGTCTCCTCACCGGGGGCCGGAGGCAGGACCCCCACCGGCTCCGTACCCAGCTCACAGCCTGCGCAGACTCCCCCAGTGCCCTCCAGTTCACCTCAGCCACCCGGTGCCCCTGTCCCTCACGCTTTCCCTCTCCCCGGGGCCCCAGCAGCAGAGACCCCCGGCCCCTCCTCCTCCTCACATCCACATGGCACCCAGGGGAGGGTCGTTCCGCAGCGTGTCGCACCACAACTCCTGCAGGATGGTGATGGTGAGTGAACCCCCCGGTCGGTTTTAAATCACGATGTTTCACCTCTGCAGCCTGCGACACCACCAGTGTCACATCTGCAACATATAACGCCACAAAAATAATGAAAACGGAGCCAGACTCAGGTAGGGGTGTGTGTGTGTGTGTGTGTGTGTGTGTGTGTTTGTGTGTGTGTTTGTGTTTGGGGGAAGTAGTAGTAAACTTACTGTCACAGCTACAGCTCAGAGTTTTAGTTCTGACCTTCCAGGCTGTAAAAAGCTGAAGGTTTGAGACTCTTGAAGGTAAATCTTCAGCTCTGTGGCTTTAATTTGTTTGATTTTAAACTCTGTGGCAAAAGGAACAAATAAACCAAAAAAGAAAGGAGCAAACTGTAGACAGACAATAAATTTGACAAGTCAGACTGGTTCCAGTCTCACTTATTTTCTTATGTTTCATACTCTGCTCTGCCATTAGCTATCTGAAAACGTCCCAGTGGTTTTTATTTAAAGTGATTAACATCTGGAATGAACCTCACACGTAGAAATAAGTTCTGTCATCAAATACATCTGTTTTCTTCTATCTTGCCCTACTTTAACAGGGACACATGTAAACAGACAGTTTGTTTGGTCAGAGTCTGACTCCAACATTTAAAGACTGGATGAACAAATCTTCCCTTTTTCACATCTTTTAATTCATTTGTAAAAAAAAAAGCTATGTAGTCATAAATCCCTCCATCAAACTAAAATGGACCGGTCTGGAAGCTGGAAGGGGGGCAGGGTTTGAAGCTCCGCGTGTGGATTTAAAGAGACAGCCTCAAAATGAGTTGATCTGAGACACACCTCAGAACAGGGCTTGTGGAGTTACAATAAGGAGGAATTCAGTCCAAAACATTGCAGTTCCACTTTATATAAACCTGGTGAATAAACTTTACAAAATGATCATGTCTAAATGAAATGATTGGTTTTAAATCAGTTTAAATTAATGTTTTGTGTTTGTTCTGTCTGCAAAAAAACAAGTTTTGGAGTCACAACTTGTTTCAATAATTTCATAAACATTTTGATGATTTTCTGATGCGAACATTAAAGGAAAGCAACAATTCAACATAAAGCTGCATTTTGTCCACGTATCATTCAGTCTCCTAAAGAGCAGCGAGCGTCACACACCTGTTCACCAGGTGCTCCGTACAGCAGCTCCTGGCAGAGTTTTGTGTTTCGGAAGTGGAGCCTCTCAGCTGCTCCTTGTTGATGTCAGAATGTGAAAGTGATTCCTTTTGGCAGCAGACTTCTCTGACAGGATCGTTGGCAGCTGTTTGGCAGCTCTGAGACGCTGACAGAAGACTTAAACCATCAGCGATCGCTCTCTGCTGGGGGGGAGCGACCAAGCTTCGCCTCAGTTCAGTTTTGTATCAGTTCATCACCGGATCAGAGCTGCTCGTTTTGTTTTGAACAGCGTTGCTGATTGTCACTGAGAGGTTTGTTTTAATTTGAATAAAGACAGATTTCCTTTCTTATCATGTTGCCTCAACAAGGTTGCCTGAAAAGAAGAGGACAAGAAACCAAAGAAGCTGCATTAGGTTGTATCTGAGCGCCCTCTTGTGGTGAGTAATAGTTTTATATATTTGCTTACACAGGAGCTGGAGAAACCCAGTCCTCCACAGAAACCTCTGCCTGCCGATCCAAGGAGCTCCCGTCTCGTGCGAAGTCCCTCTTCAGTGCAGGACCACTCTGTAGGCCAGGGGTCCTCTGTTCAATGTGGACCTGCACCAGTACCAGGTGCACCCAGACCTGTGCGTCCAGTCCCACACCCCGACAGGTGAGCCACAATGTTTTTATCAACACAAAGCCCTAACTTATGCTTAAACTTAAATATTTACGTTTCTTTTCACCTGTAGGCCGAGTCCCAAGCAACCTCCAACACTACCAAAGCCTTGCATTATCGCCAACTTTAAATACAGCAGCTGAGACTTTGGCCAGAAGGGACAAACAAGAAAAGAATTTGCACTAAAAAAAAACAAACTCTGAGAGCCCTAAAAAAAGATGGCGGCATCTCGGAGTCGTGATTCGTGAGATTTGCTGTGTCCCTTTGGTGCCCCGTCTCCAAAATGGTGCTACGAGTCTGCGCTCAGGTCCATGTAAAGTATTTATATTCTGTATTTATTGCCACCCAGTGCACTGTGCCAGACACTTTTACTACACGGTAGCAACTTTAAACCTGTTTTTGTTTTGTTTTTTACTTTACTTTTTTTTACATACACTGATTTTTTTTTTAAGAAGAAAAGAAAAAAAAATATGTGAAACTGCAATTATAGAAACGTTCCTGGAACTTTTTACATTATCTTTGCAATGATGGACGAGAACTTTGGGGTTTTCTTGAAGGGAAATGCTCTGTGAAGCATCTTTGAGCCAATCTGGCAAGACTTGAAACAACTCTTTGGCAAAGAAAGTCGACCTCTTTCTTCTTTTACATATAGCAGAAATTTGAACAAAGTGCCACTGATTTGCAATGAACACGTCTCTTTACCTGAGCTGAAATCTTTTTGTCTGGAAAACAAACTCCAGTGAAGGATCCTGTGTGTTTTTTAAAGGTATGATCTATGCCTCTGTCACTGCGCTCTGGTGCAAACGTCTTCAGCTCGTGTTCATTGGTGCGTTTTTTAAACTGTTTTTTTTTTTCTTCGATGGGAAAGAAGAACTTCACTTGAAAATCGGCACATTTCTCATTCTGTGAAGTTAAACGACGTCCAACGAGCCACAGGTTCTTCACTAACAAACAGTTTATTTTCTTTAGTTTGGCTCCTTGAAGCCAGTTTACAAGAAGCAGACAGTGTTTTAGTATTTACTGTCACACAGTCCTTTACCAACATACAGCCTGAAAACTTACTTTATTTGTCATATTGTCTTTTATTTTCAAAGAAATGCACACATTTCCTTTGCTTTTCCAATACTCTGTACTAATAGACAACATTTGAGTGTAGTCACATGTTCCGTCTGTGTGTTCTTTGTATCTTGTGTTACAGGTGAACACTTTTATGAAGAATGCTTTTTTTTCTTACTAATGTTTGATACTTTGTATGTAAAAAAACAAAAAAGAAAAAATATATCTAAAAAGTAATAAGTGTCATTCATGATGTTTAAACACACAAACAGTAAAACTGTTTTCAAAACAAACATTTGCGGATTTTTTGTGTACGAGTGAATTTTGAACAGACTGGTGTTGCATCATACGATCAAACACTTTTACTTTAACACATCTCTTATAGGTTTGTCACTAAGAACTGTATGGACCCCTTGTGAGAACAAAGACATCCTGCAGGACATGTTGGACCCTGAGAACCAGAAACCAAACAGCAACACAAATACAAGCTGTGCAACAGACACACTTGATTCACTGAAATGAAAAAGGATTGTCTGTAAATTACACAGATTTTCCTCCATTTTGCACGTATACAGACTTATCAAAACTTTAAATATATTTCAATCTCAGAGCTGTCAGGCTCTAACTCTGCCTTCTACCCTCCCTGTTTCTCTACCTCTGCAGACACTGTTCTCTCCACGGCCCACAGTCCACTTCTACGCTCCAACCTCCCCGAATTATGTGAAAGTACTTCAGATTTTTGGTTAACATTACAAATTTCTGAGGGTCAAACAGGTAAGTGTTTGAAGGTGTTAACTTGTATATAAAACTCACATTTTATAAGCCTGGTAAAATATCAGACTTCTTAAAGTGGAATTTTAGACTCAAGTGTTGAAAATGTCTTAGATTTAACACAGTTCATACAACTCTCAAAGGGTTTTGTATTTGTTTTTGTATCTCTGAGTGTGGAACTTAAGGAATGTCCAAACATAAAAAAAAATGTAAGATGTATAAAAATGTTATTTTCAAGAGATATAGAGATGCTGAGTCTCTTGTTTATTTTGTTCTTTGCAATATATGGAGAAGTTTGGGGCTGTGTATATATGTGTACATATTTATGTGTGTATGCATATACACTATGTAGATGTACATTTACGTTTATAAATATATTCTGGTTTTTAATTTAGTAGGTAAACTGATTTTTAGTCTTTATGAAATTGTGACCTAGAATAAGGGAAAAAGAAGAATTTACTATTTTTTAATCTTTGGAGAAGGTTGGGATTAAATAAGTTTTTTTACTTCTTCCCATTCCTTTTCAAATGTTAATTTTATCACCTTTTTATCATTTTTTGTTTTGTATACATGTTTTGAAATAAACTACTCTCAGACGAGTGTAAAAAACAAGTTATCTAAATTCTTAAGTCTAATTCTCCCAGATGTTTAAGACTGCTCCAGAGGTCTCTTCAGTGGTTTAAGAGTTGCCACTAGGGGGTCTGAGCTGGACTGAGACCACAGCTGAGGGTTACTCTATAATGTACAGAGGAACTAAAATAAGGTGTAAAAAAACTGATTTAGTCATCAATCCCAAAAAAAAAAAAACTTAATAGTGTGATTAATGTTCACCAAGCAGATGATGACGGAGCTGTTTGTGTGCATGAAGAAGGGTCTCGTAGGCAGTTTAGTAGAGAGAAGGTTCAAGCTCAACATTAACTCAAGCTCTGAGACATAAATAACTTTAAAACTGAGTTTTTGAAAAGATTTTCTTTGTGTTTGTGAAGCAAATGAGGACATTTAATGTAATTTACAGACAATGAAAACAACGTGACTTGGTGTGTTGAAGTTATGTTAAGATTTTCTGTATTTTATCTTGACATTTCTCTGAGAATATTCTTGAACATGAAATCCGGTGCAGTGATTGGTTCATGCAGGGGGTTTGTAACGTCACCCAGGATCAACTTTGCGGCACAGAAAAGTCTCATAAATCAGCTCTAAGACTTATTCTTACACTTTACTTAAAGTAAGACTGAGACACTTGATAACTGACTTTTAGGCTCAGCTTTTAGCTAAAAGTCCTTCATTCTAAGAAGTTTGATAAATACTCCCCCCTGTAGTCAATGAAAGCATCAGGCTGGTATTTAAGTTTATGTAAATGATGTCATTAAAAACCTTCAAGAGGCAGGTTTGTCAAACATCTCTGACCTTATTACTAATCCAACTTATGTGATTTGATTAGATTTTTCTTTTAGCTGTCCTTAATGACATGCTGTAAATGAACAAGATCTATAAATGTTGGATTGAAAGATATTTAATGATTTTTCAACCATTTTAAGACATAATTGTACAAAACCAAGTAGTTCTAATGGAATTTTGACTCACCCATCATACTTCTTTAACAAGAAACCTTTCTGCTTATGATAAGATAATTAAACAGTAAAATTCCATTTTTCACCACAAACTCTCTTTATAGAAACCAGACTTCTTGCTGTAGCTAAAATGCTATTTTACAACATTGTCCTGAAAGGAAAAGTCTTATTTAACAGACAAAATCCATGACTATTTGAAATGTTTTATCTGAGAAAATATTGCGTTGTCATTTTTAAAGCTTATAAAAATCATTTATATATTGACAGCGACAGATTCTAAGACTGCTGCACGATTATTTTCTGATACTAAATTAAGCTAATAGAATAACATTTAAAATAAAACTATTATATCTGATGGTGATAAACTGATGTTTTGGATTTAAAAAAAAAGAGCATATTGAACCTGCAGGTCTTGTATCTTTCACACAGTCAGGTATTCTTTCAGTTTGTCCATAACAGCAGGCATTCTGTCTGCAGGGATCAGCATCACTGTCCTGAACGGCTTCATGGGGACGTCGTCAAACGACCACCGGCCGCTCAAACAGGAATCTGCGTCTTCCTGGACCGAGTAGTGGAACTTCACGACGGCTTGCTGCAACGAAACAATAAAAACAATCAGATTTGGTTTATTTACGCCACTAAATATTCCGTTTGGACTGATCTGAGTGTACCTCGTAAAAGAACTCCTCCTCTGCGTTGGCGAACATGTACTCCTCTTTAGGAGCTCCTCCTCTGGCTGGGATATTCCGGGTGGCCTCTTTGCACGTCTTGCTGATCAGCAGGCAGTAGTGACACCTCCCGCTGGGCTTATTTGTCCTCTGAGCTTCAGCCAGTTCTCCTCTAAAATAAGACAAAAAATATTTGGTTGATTTCTGCACATTCTACTACTAGCAAATGAACAATACTGTAGCTTCACCAGTCTGGAAAGTTGTTCATTCAGCTGTTTTATTACAAAACTATTATTGATGCATTTAAAATTATCGACTTATTTTACATAAACACTCAAATATTCATGCCTAAAAATAGTGCACAACACGTCAAACAACCCTTTTAATCACGCTGCTTTTCATCATTTAGCATAGATGCTAACAACATTGAAAACACCACAGAAGAGCTAATTAGATTAGCATGGTTTATCACTAGGTTTTTATATATAGAAGTGAGACTAATCTTATTATGACAATAATTTACAGACATGAATAGAGTTTAATAAAATAAATTTAAATATGTGAAAACGTTTTACATCCAGGAGCTCTACTGTAAAGACCCCCACATACTCGGGCTCACTCCTCTCTCCAAAGGTCACACAATAAACTGCCCACCCAGCGAGTTCCCGTCGAATTGTTTTGGATGCAACACCAAGCAGATAAAGTTGAGAATCTGTGTCATTTGTGGACGAAATGAAGTAAAAATTTGAAGAGCGTCTCATGGAGGAGATTAGAAAACTTTCTGATACGTTGGTAAAAAAATCCAAAAACTTTCAGTGAGCAACAAATTTGTGGGAGGAAATGGCTCAGATCCTGGGTAAATAGTTCTTTTCTTTTGTTGTTTTAAAGTTAAAATGCAAACTCTCTCTTCCTCCTCGTCCTTGACATCATGACTGAAATTGTGAGAAATTAAATAATTTTTCAGACGGTCGGTACGCTCGAGTTTAAAGTCTCAAACATCCGCAGACGATATGGACCGCACAGTACGTCAGTATGTGGGAGCCTTTAGAGTGAGTGTCCAATAATCCTGGTCCTCGAGGGCCACTATCGTGCTTGTTTTAGAGGTTACCCTGCTCCAATTCAGTGATTCAATTACCTCTTCAAGTTCTGCAGAAGCCTGATAATCACCTTGCATTCAAATCAGGTGTGATGGAGCAGAGAAACCTCTAAAATGAGCAGGATAGTGAGTTAAGGCAGAGTCTAGACAGAGCAAGTAGCACTCACTGGAGCTGTTTGTGCAGAGGGAGGGCGATCTGAGGAGGGACGTTGATGAAGCGCTCGCTCAGCAGGAGCCCCACAGGTTTGGTTGTGTCGTTAAAAATCTGCTGGAGTTGTTCTGTTACACTGTGAGCAGCGTTCTTCTCACACTGGTCCACAATCAGTTCCTTGACCTCCTCCACACACTGAACACCCTGTAAAAAACATCAGATTCAGGTTCAGATTCAGTTTATTTCCCTGCATTAATCCGGCAGGTGTTACCTTTCTTTCTGTGAGGTTGAGCATAGTTATAAAACCAAACACTTCGTCTGGGTCCTCGTCTTCGTCGCTGTCCTCTGGAACTTCAGCTTGCTGCCAAACGAAGGCTCAGAGTTAACAAGAAGAGCTGAAACAAGTTGATCATTTCAGATGAAACCATAAAAACAAACCTTGATGACACTTCCAATGTGGTTTTGCTGGATGATGATGTCCGTCATCTCTGATGTGTTTACATGAGCCTTCAGGAAGAGCTGTGCGACACAAAAAGGTGACGTCAGTGACGGAACAATATCTCATTTATGGTTGTTAAACGATCCTCACCTGTTGCAGCAGTTTCTTGATGCCATTGAAATCATTATCTGAAATAGTGTGGGCTTCAAAGTCCACCACGACCTCCTACAAAACGAGAAGTTAAGAAAAAAGAGGCAAAAAACAACAACTTTAATGTTCTGAAAACTAACTAAAATATAGTTAGTAAGTCATTAAGTCATTCTGTCATTTAGCTAGCTAGCTTAGCTGCAAGCTATCTCTTTACGACTTCGTCACCTCGTTGATTTGATCCTCCGACGCGTCGCTGTCGTCCTCCCCAGACTCGTCGTCATCCTCGGGAGTCTCCTCCGAACTGTTGTCGCTTTCTTCGGGATTTTCACCCAGCCCGACTGCTCTCTT